>JAEAOA010000629.1:1700000-1730000 GCA_016746295.1 Potamilus streckersoni
AAGCACATAATTGTATTCAATATTTTACTATAGTGTAAATCCAAATTTAGGTCTTAATTGTGAAATGATTTTTGACTTTGACAGTTATGCATAGTGATATTTCAATATTTTTAAAATCACTAGTATAACAAAGCTATTGAACTGTTAGTAAGGACTGTACGAATCCCATAAACATCCAACTATTACATAGATGGTTACCGATCTTAATAGGATTATGTCATGTTCTGTACGAAAAAATTAAATGGAAATTAACGAAGTTTTAAGAATCTGCAATTGTATCATTCTTGAAGTATTTTTTAAAGAAATAATAATGGAAAATTACAGATCAATCCATCAAATAGATTCATTACGCAAGTCTTTAAAGAATCTGTTCCATTTTGCAAACGAATTGATATCGCATGATTTGCTGGTTCAGTATTCGATTTCTGCCCCTTATCGAAAACAAGAATAATTACAGCCAAGTTCTAACCCTTTATCGCAAAGAATAATTACAGCCTAGTTCTAGCCTTTTATCGCAAACAAGAATAATTACAGCCGAGTTCTAGCCCTTTATCGCAAACAAGAATAATTACGGCCGAGTTCAAAACATTTATCTCAAACAAGAATAATTACAGCAGAGTTCTAGCCCTTTATCGCAAAAAAAATAATTACGGCCGAGTTCAAAACATTTATCTCAAACAAGAATAATACAGCCGAGTTCTAGCCCTTTATCGCAAACTCGAATTATTACAGCAGACCCTTAGTCCTTATCGCACAAATGAATCATTACTGTCGAGTTTTAACCTTCATCAGAAACACGATAATTACAACCAAAGTTTAGACCTTATCGCAAGCACGAATAATTACAGCCGTGTAAATAACGTACATGCTCTTCTTTTTAACGTCACTTGCGTACAGTATACAATAATTACGTCAGTGACAGTTTAGTGATAATCTGGGGGTGTATCGTGTTTAATTTACAAAAGCAGATTTTACGGAGTTTTTCTGAAAGAAGAAGCTGTCGTGAAAATGCTTAGACAAACAAATACAGAGAAAACCTGGATCTAACCGATCTGTGTGACTAACATGCTCGTTGTATTGAGGATCTTTGTGAACTGTGTGACACATATTCTGATTTTATTACATATTCCTTTTTTCTCCGTCAACTTTACATTGTCATAATGGTGCAGTATTCTAAGATACTGACCACCTTGATATTAGACGCACCTGCACAGTACGTGTGACTAAAAGAGTATAGTGTATTAGAAACGATTTTGTAAACAAACCATGTACACTTATGCAGCAGACTTTAGGTTTCAGTTTATTAGATTTGTTTGTGGATGAACGAAAACAGCTGTTTCGTCTATTTGAAAGTAGAGATGATAAATAAAACAACGTGGACAAGTTTATTGTGCTCACAAATGAAACTTTAAAACAAGCAAATGAATGAACGTGATATTCGCAATGTTCACAACAAATGCGAGAGACGAAGTATTGAAAATACTATTTCAATCATTTGAACAGTTATTTAGGAGAAAAATTCGTAACTTTTTGTTCAGACTATGACCAATGTTGTCTGGGGTATATGTCTGGTGTATATGAAAATAGCAAAGCATAGTGAAGGAAAAGGCTATCACATTCTTATTAGATACGTACCATGTTTTAACAGTGAAAGAACAAAATTCGTGGGGAAAAATTCTTTTAGAAAAGTAAGGGCCTCAGAGCAAATAAGCCAAGTCAACAAAACAAAAATGATGAGATTTAAGTTCACAATTTTCCAACACAAAATTACTTAATACCTTTGGAATAAAATTACTTTATACTTTTGGAATAAAATTATTTTATACCTTTGGAATAAAATTATTTTATACTTTGGAATAAAATTTGTATCAGCTTTAAGGACAATAGTTTTAAGTTCAGGTGAACTTATCATTCCTAATATAATAATAAAAAATTCCTGAAAAAGCAGCCACTCGAAATCTGACAATTCTGACTCTCTGGGTGTAAATTCTATGCATAGTAATTTAATTAACGCGAAATTTTTTTTTCACTAATTTCTTCACCACGACTAACATTTTAAAATTGATTAAATACTTTTATAACACGTTCATTGCTTGGACACAATTTGACCCCAATGGTAAGTCTGCTCTCATAACAGTGGGATATATTAACTTTAAATAAAGATAAGATGTACTCGACACTGGATTTCACCATATTCTTTGGTTAAGCATAATAATAATAATAATAATAATAATAATAATAATAATAATAATAATAATAATAATAATAATAATAATAATAATAATAATAATAATAATAATAACAACAACAACGTTTTATTTTCGATCATGCTTTTGCCAAAGTTCATGTAATGACGGGGCAAGTTGCTATTAGAAGGCAATACGTTCAATACATTCAGACGTTGTTTACTGATTTCAAAGCTTTTTCATGCGTGATGAGTAGAACGTTTTTAAGACTAACCTCAGGTTTGAAAATTGTTTAACTTGAATTCTGTTGGAAAAATCTAGACGGACTCTGACCAGATTTAGATGTCAATTAAATCAGGCTGGAACACACACACACACACACACACACACACACACACACACACACACGAGAATATGTAAGCTTTGTAGTCTAAACGAAATCGTAAATGAATTTCATTTTCGCATGTATATTCGGCTCTGAGACCATTTAGAAAATCATTGCCGCTATTTACCGTACTAATTCCGCATTAGAAAACATAAACGCAAATTGAAATTTTTTAAAAAAAAACTCCACATAATATGGACAATAATATCGACTGAGTTCATTGATACATTGACAAACTTGGATACCCAGATACAAAAGTAAGAAAGCGATACTGCTTATATTATATTATATTATATTATATTATATTATATTATATTATATTATATTATATTATATTATATTATATTATATTATATTATATTATATTATATTATATTATATTATAAAATAGATTAATACATAAAGTTGTATATTTGCTGCGTTACCTTTAAATTTTACATTATGTAGCATTTGATTATATAATACTCGTCATTTATAATTCCGATTCGATGTAATGATTTTTTTCCATTATTTGTTTGCTGACCGATTTCTAATGGTACAAACATTGTGAATAAATTATGTTATAGCATGAAGCAGATGTCGTGCTTTGCCGACAAAGAACCTGAACTTGTTCCTGACTACGCATTTTAAAAATGCCAAATTACTATAATGGCGCTGATACAAAGAAATCTAATAAATTAAATCTTTGACTTGATGCTTTCAAGCAACAAAGAGTCTCTCTAGTCTCAAAATGCTTTCGACTTTGCCTGCCAACCATTGGCAAGAAGAACACTATTTCCGTGTGCATGCAAGACTTGCATTTGTATTTCAGAATAGTCTAGATGACATGGTGGTAAGTGAAGGTAAGTTAATATCTTAGCAAAATAAGCCTGTCTGATTTAGTTTTCCAATATATATATATATATATATATATATATATATATATATATATATATATATATATATATATATATATATATATATATATATATATATATATATATATATATATATATATTAGATGTCAATTAAATCAGGCTGGAACACACACACACACATTATTATTATTACTATCGTACAGGTTAGAGAATTAAAATTCGTATTCTACGGATTTTCGAACCCAGGTCCGCGAGTAAATGGCACCCATCGCCTGCCTGCACACACCAGCCCATATCCCATCACGACTAAGCACGCATCACCAAAAAAATATTAGAACTAAATCGGTGTTATCTGAACTCGTGTGTAGCAGACACACTCGCTTGACGACTTGTGATTAATTTTCATATAGATGCAAATTCGTTCCAGATTTCTATTAAAGAATTCAAGGTATATATGATTTTTTTTTACAAAGAATTATAAATATATACCAAACAGAACAGAAAGTGCTATTACTGGATTATATAGAAGAATGCGCGATAATTGTTTGCAGAATACAAAAAATGCTATCATACAGGTTAGATAATTATAATTAGTACTCTATGGAGTTTTGAAGCCAGGTCCCGCAAGTAAATGGCACCCATCGCCTGCCTGCACACACCAGCCCATATTTCGTCACGACTAAGCACGCATCACCAAAATACGACGGCACTGAATCGTTGATATATGAACTCGTGTGTAGCAGACACACTCACTTTAATAGGAATCTGGAACGAATTTGCATAGGAATCTTTAAAAGAATCTGGAACGAATTTGAAAATTAATCACTAGGTCGTCAAGCGAGTGTGTCTGCTACACACGAGTTCATATAACACTGATTCAGTGCCATCATTTTTTGGTGATGCATGCTTAGTCGTGATGAGATATGGGCTGGTGTGTGCAGGCAATAGGCACCATTTACTCGCGGACCTGGTTTCGAAACTCCGTAGAATATGAAATATAATTCTCTAACCTGAATGATAAAATTAATTGTATTAAATTATTGATTCTGCCTAATATTATCACGCATTCTTCTATATAATCCAGGAATAGCACTTTATATATAGCACTATATATATATATATATATATATCTATCTATATATATATATATATATATATATATATATCTATCTATATATATATATATAGAGAGAGAGAGAGAGAGAGAGAGAGAGAGAGAGAGAGAGAGAGAGAGAGAGAGAGAGAGAGAGAGAGAGAGAGAGAGAGAGAGAGAGAGAGAGAGAGAGAGAGAGGGGACTGAACTGTGCCGTACATGACTGCCTTTTATTCTGCGCCGAATCATATTTGGAAGATGATGCAATAGTTATATATTTCATAGAGAGACTATTACGATCGTAGCTGAAATTTAGACCGAGACGTTTACATTATATACATATTCATCTCCAATCACTAGCTGTCTTCCGGAAGCTTGGAAATTGTTACATGAAAAGACTTAGCAAACACTGCATATTTGATAATCTGTTCATTTTTGGGAGGACGATTATAGTTGTAAATGCAGCAAAATATGCACATATTAGTTGTGGTCAGAGTAAAGTATCTGCATCTATTTTGTCAAAACATGATCCATGCGCGCAATATCAGGTTTGAAAATTAAGAGACTCAAATAGATCTAGTAGATTCACAATTGCGATTTAGTCAGCATGACGACACTTTAAATGAGACTCAATATACCTTATAGATTCACACCAGCTATTTAGTCAGCATGATGACACTTTAAATGAGACTCAATAGACCTTATAGATTCACACCAGTTATTTAGTCAGCATGACGACATTCCAAATAATAGACTCAATAGACCTAGTAGATTCACACCAGCTATTTAGTCAGCATGACGACATTCCAAATAATCAAAAAATAGACTCAATAGACCTAGTAGATTCACACCAGCTATTTAGTCAGCATGACGACATTCTAAATAATAGACTCCATAGACCTAGTAGATTCACACCAGCTATGTAGTCAGCATGACGACATTCCAAATAATAGACTCAATAGATTTAGTAGATTCACACCAGCTATTTAGTCACCATAACGACATTCTAAATAATAGACTAAAGAGACCTGGCAAATTCAGACTAGCTATTTATCAGCACGATGACACCTTAATTGATAGACTCGGTAGACACAGTAGATTCACATTAACTATTTGGTCAGTATAATGACAATTTAGTTTCCATCCTTTTGGGTAAAAAGTAAATATAAAATATTGCCTTTATTAAGAACTTAACGTGGCAAAAATGCGTGTGTTTGGTGTTAGACGGATTTGTAAAAACAAACAAAATAAATATGACGATGTCTAAGCATATGACTATGAATTAGATTAGTTGATGAACTCATCACATTTTATCTGATATACAGTGTATTTCAATCTGTCCATTATCATTGTTGCGAAAACGGGTTGACGTGAGATTGTGTTTAAATGACTCTAGACAAATGTGAAAGAAATCTTATACTCCCTAATGTGCACATTTCCTGTAGCTTGTTGTTCAGTTTCCTCTACCCTGTATTTCATGTACTTTCTTCCTTTATATTTTTATTTTATTTGTTTTCTAGCTCATAAAAACTATAACAGTTCATGTACTCTGTCCGATAATCGGCCATCTTGGAGGTCAAATGTTGGTAATTTTTGTTCGTTTTGAAAGTACTTTCAGCACATTTTTGGTTTTATCATGTAGACGCAAGAGAACTAACTGCCTTCTTCCAGGATACACTGAGGCAGCCAACCAGAACGGGCATGGGTGGGTATTAAACCCACGACCCTTGGATTAAGAGTCAGACTCGTATGCATCAATAGCTAAATATTAACGTCTAATAGGAATGCTACGTGATTATGGTAGAAAAAAAAAACCAACTTAGAAACCATAAACAATAGCACTAATGTACTTTTTTGTTAGACACTAAAATTCATAAGAATGTGTGTACATCTTGAAATGATAACATCGGTGTAAGGAACGATCATTTTAGGTTTGGTTTTGTGAACATAACTTGGGTCGAACCACTCACATCAAGGTAAACTCGATTGATATTTGATTATATTCACGCGTGTCGTCACGTGATTTACTTTGATTAACCCGTTAAATCACGGCTATCTTAATATCACAGTTAATTAAGTAGTTTAGACTACACAATGCCTTTGATCAGATCATTATTGGCTTTTAAGCATGCTTGATAAGAGTCGAGCTTCAGTAGGACAAATTGCATCCTTTTATTGTGCTACTCACCGTCAATCGGATATAAGAATAGACATTCATTTTATGTCCCCCTCCTGTCTTCTCTTTTACATATATTTTAATTACAAAGTTAATTAGTTATTAATAACACCATTGTTAATTATTACTGTACGAAATTGTACAAGGGTGTGTTTATTTTTTATTTAAGTTACTCTGTTGTCCTTGTGATCGGCAGATTAGTTTCATGTACAGATATATGTACCTTGTAATAAATTCAATTACGTAGGACACAGTAGTAGAGAGTAATCCGGATAATGTAAGCTTTACTGTATGTTCTACACTAATATTTCCCATTTCCAGTATACTGTTCTACGTCTTTTTGCCTATTTTATCCATATAGCTACTTATTTACGTTTATACATACATACACGCATACATGCATGCATGCATACATACATACATGCATGCATGCATGCATGCATGCATGCATGCATGCATGCATGCATACATACATACATACATACATACATACATACATACATACATACATACATACATACATACATACATACATACATACATACATACATACATACATACATACATACATACATACATACACAGAACTGTCAGTAATATACGATATACAAGCGCAACAGACCTTATCTTCAAATGGTAATTTACCTGACAGACTGGTGTGCAATTATGAAACTATACAATAAAATATCGATTATAACCAAGTAGCTACATCAAATATACATTCACTCTATATCAAATATACATTCAGTCTACATCAAATAGACATTCAGTCTACATCAAATATACATTCCTACTACATCAAATAGACATTCAGTCTACACCAAAATAGACATTCAGTCTACAGGAAATATACATTCATACTACATCAAATATACATTCAGTCTACATCAAATAGACATTCAGTCTACATCAAATAGACATTCAGTCTACATCAAATATACGTTCATACTACATCAAATAGACATTCAGTCTACACCAAAATAGACATTCAGTCTACATCAAATAGACATTCAGTCTACATCAAATATACGTTCATACTACATCAAATAGACATTCAGTCTACACCAAAATAGACATTCAGTCTACAGGAAATATACATTCATACTACATCAAATATACATTCAGACCACATCAAACAGACATTCAGACTACCAAGATGAAACGGAAACGCTAATAATAAACTATTTTGAGTGATTTATACATGCAAGGCCAAAACATACGTAAGCTTAAACATTATGTATTGCGTTCGCAAGACTAAATTAGCACACCGTGCAAATTACACTCGTCATTATATGTTCTTGCACAATCATTACAGAGACTGCAAATTTATGCACCGTGCACATTGACATAGTGAAAATCTGTACTCAGAAAAATTTATGCACAAGTGCAAACTGGTTAATTTGAATGGGGGTCGGAAGTTATTAAACAACAAGAAATTACTATCTGTATCAGAATTTACTTTCTACGACACAAATAATTGACTTTTGTCCTTTTCTTTTTGATTCTTGTTTTTTATGTTTTTATTTTTTTATATGGACTGCATCTATGGAGAATTTATTTCCCACATGATTGGTAACTATGCTTGACAAGTAGAAATTGTTAATTAGAAAACTAGATTAAGAAGCAACGCAACCAATGCTAATTCTCTATTTTGCCACAGTATTGGTGGTGCAATTAGTGTTTTACTTTATTTGTCATAGAATAATGTGCACAAAGTTACAAATGCCTTGTATATATTAGGGGTGCAAATGCTGTGTACCGAATTACCGATAATGCATATTTTGGCACTGTTGGTCTCTTGTGACGTCTGTAAATTTACACCTGGTCGACCGCTTTATTGTGACATATACAAAGTGTGCAGAAGGAGCTCGCTTACCTCATTTTTGCCGTTCGTGGCACTCAACAAGTAACATTATATAGAGTTAAAATTTTCAGTAAAGTCACATCGCCTTGATGCCTTGTCAGGATGTTATGACCTCTGCGATAGAAAATTTATGTCTATTGTGCAATTAGAAGTAGCATGGGTCCATAATTTCATCGCTGTAGCATAAGCTCACAATTTTACATTAAGTAAGCGGAACTTCTAGCATAAGCCCACAATTTCACATTAAGTAAGCGGAACTTCTAGCATAAGCCCACAATTTCACATTAAGTAAGCGGAACTTCTAGCATAAGCCCACAATTTCACATTAAGTAAGCAGAACTTCTAGCATAAGCCCACAATTTCATATTAAGTAAGCAGAACTTCTAGCATAAGCCCACAATTTCACATTAAGTAAGCGGAACTTCTAGCATAAGCCCACAATTTCACATTAAGTAAGCGGAAGTCCTAGAATAAGATCACAATTTCATATTAAGTAAGCGGAACTTCTAGCATAAGCCCACAATTTCACATTAAGTAAGCAGAACTTCTAGCATAAGCCCACAATTTCATATTAAGTAAGCAGAACTTCTAGCATAAGCCCACAATTTCACATTAAGTAAGCGGAACTTCTAGCATAAGCCCACAATTTCACATTAAGTAAGCAGAACTTCTAGCATAAGCCCACAATTTCACATTAAGTAAGCGGAAGTCCTAGAACAAAATCACAATTTCATATTAAGTAAGCGGAACTTCTAGCATAAGCCTACAATTTCATATTAAGTAAGCGGAAGATCCATGTTCGTCAAAGTGAATTGAACAGTTTCATACATGTTTGCAAAATAATATTAAGTTCATGTGCAATGTAACTTGTGAAACGTTACTTCCTTTAGAATTTGAGCATACACATTTCAATATATTGTGTGTCTAATCTAAAGGGTGTACCAGTTGAACACAAACACACACACACACATGTGCGCGCGCATTGTAAATAAATGGTATTTTGATAATTAGAGTTCGTCTCTTTACTGATTCCAAACCAACTTGGTATATTCTTATGACAATTTTCCACACACACACACACACACACACACACACACACACAAACAAACACACACACACACACGCACTCGCGCTGATCGTAAATAAATGTTATTTTGATAACTAGACTTTATCTCTTCACTGATCCCAAACCAACTCGGAATATTCTTGTAACACAAGTATTCTGTACTTTTCCAAAATCTGTGGATTATCATTCCTGGCTATATAGAATGATTCAAGATTGTTAGCTGAATTTTACAACTCCCACAAGAAAGAGTAGCTGTAACATTTTGTCCGTAACAATTTGCCGTTTACTTCCATCACCACGTGCGGAGTAATATGTCGTTGTTATATGGCATCAGTACACAATTAATAAAATCCGGTTCAGTACCCACGAATGTAGTCCCAGTCTATTTTTAGATCACCTTTTCCTGTCTGTTTGGTGGTGATACAAGAGTTAGATTTTGACATTCTTGGTAAGGATTTAAAGGCAATTGTTCATTCTTTAGAATGTGAGCATATGGTGTGGTTGTCTGTGTGCATTTCGGCAACAATGCACATTGAGTAATAAGGTCATGGTGATGATTCGGAAGTAAAATCTGTGTTCCGTTGCATTTTGTTTTGTATACAAATCAGCCTCTCAAACAATGCAGATCAATTTTTGACAAGCACTTCACCGTAAAGTCATCTTTGAAGGTATTTTAGATTAACATATGATTTGTATTGATTGTCACACAGTGGAAAGTTTAGTACTGAGAAAGAAATGAAGAGACTATATAGTAAAATTAATTGTGTTCTATGGCCATATATGACACTACGTAGAGTAAATATTCCTGCTTGCCATGTTAGCGTGCACCAGTATTTATATGGAGAAACGCACTTCCTTTACTGAATATATTGAAAGCTATCCCGTGGCTTGAAAGTATTAAGACACAAAAATGCTAAAATGTTTGGAGACTTTCCGCATCTGTTTCTTTAAACTTGTTATTTAAAAGAGTTTTGTTTTCAATTGTCTTTTACTTTACTTTATTTCTTCTTCTTTGTCAACAAAGTGTGCAAGTATAGAAAGAAGCATATGTTTCTACTGGAGCTTTTGATTTACTGACAGAACCTTTGAATTAGTGAGCTGTAACTTTTTGTGCAGTTACAGCTTGTCTCGTTGCTCGTAGCGATCGCTGAGTCAGCTCATGAGTAATAGGTGACGACAAGAAACAGCAGTGACAATTGATTAACCGATGCAGTAGTTAAATTAGACTCCTTAGACTGTATTTTTTGCTTATTGAACATATACATGCATCCGAATATATTTAGTTTAGATCTCACCGTGATAGAACCGGTGATGAGTCTGACGGGATCTTTCAACTGACGGGATCTTTCAAACATGAAAAGAAAATTAACGTAAAGAATGACACGTTATTAATACTAACTCTGTCAGTCTTGACCCAATTTCCAAACCACACCGCTGTTTGAAGGAGTGTCTTGGCTGTCTCATAGTCTCAAAAATATTTATTTATTTGGTCATTAAGTATTCAAAAATCTTCTGTATAATGACCATTCCTATCTATTGAATAACTAACGTCTTCGTTGTTGCTTCAAGTTTGCTTCAATTTCGTTCATTTACAGTGTATTCCAGTTTCGCAATTCCTTCTTTCTTCCTTTCTTCTTTTTTTTCATTAAACGTTTAAAGCACATGTGATACAATAATGAAAACATTTTCTCTAAGAAGAACACAACACAAATATATCCAAAATTTGCTGATTAGAATACAACATGTTACAAATGCGGTCTCATGGATTTTCTTTAATATATGGACAATGAAACTTCACTATATGACAAATCTAAATTTTGAAATGTAGAGTTTTTCATTTATATACAAGCAATTTGTGAACATGCTAATTTAATCATTTTGAAAAGAAAAAGGAAATAAAGAAAATGTTACACAGCTAATCGGCTATTACTACTATGACAGGACCGGCTGACATCGAACAAAGAAAAGACGTTACTAAGGTTACCTAACGATTAACAAAATAAAGACTCTACAAGGGCTGGCTAACGTTGAAGAAAGCAAAGACTATACCGGGGGATAATCAGATTTGGAAAAGGTGTGTCGTATTTCATTCTAATTTTAAAATTGCTGTGAAAAATATTTTAAACATTACATCGTTATTAGATTTGGATACTTTGAAGCTCATTATTCAGTGCACCACGTTCTCTAATCGCATTATCTGGATGACAAATTGTAATGGCGGCATGAGATTTGAGATATCTACGAGCTGACTATAAAGCATACAGCTGTGCACACAAATAGGGAATAACTATCCACCTTCCCCAAAATGAGTATATTCCAAAATCGTCAGTGTTCCCACTAGATTTATTTTTATTGCATACCGCATTCGATGCACCTAAAAACCAAATCCAGTGGGAACACATTCAGTATCACATGTCTTACGTTAAAAATGAGACTTCAGATTTCATTGTTTTATATACCATACATCTCTCTGTCTCTCTGTCTCTCTCTCTCTCTCTCTCTCTCTCTCTCTCTCTCTCTCTGTATGTCTGACTGTCATAAAAAGAAGGCTAGTCTAGGAAGTCACATGGTTTGTCTCAATACCATACAGTATGTTCATTGATATAAGTTTGCAATTATTTGTTACATTTATAAGTTTTAAGGTCATACAAAACTATATCTTATGAATCTGAGAACAATGTTCAAATTTATTTGTGTATTCAAAAATATCATACAATATTACCCTGATATAATTTCGAGAGAATTATTCATTTACTCCTTTCTATGTAGAAGGAATTTCATACTGAGAATGTATGAATTTGTTGTCCTTAATAACATGATACAAGAAGACTACGAATTAATTTTGCTATGTCTGGAAATAAATTGTTAGTAAGTGATGTAGTCAGGACAAGACGTGAAGGCCATTAATTCATTTGTGTAATTAAGTTGTGAGTTCTTTTCACTCGAGAAATCGACACATGTGACAGAGACGTGGTCTTTTTAGTGATTTATAGCCCACAAGTGCGTAGTACGGTTTATTGTATCTTGGTTATGTCGTAGTCTATTTAGTGCTTGAGAAATACATTTATTTTATGGTAATAGGGCGGTGTATCAGTCAGGTTACAGAGTTGTGTCAGCGCGTGCAGGCTTTGATTTCTGTCGGAAAAATCCAGTTTGGTTTCGGATTTCAAAGCAGATTTCATTGCTTGGTCGCCAATAGAACTGATCCATATTAGTCTCAGTTCTGTTGAATTACAATAAGACGATATCTGACATAACACGAATAAAATTAATTGTTCGATCCCAGAAGTAAAAACGCTTGAAAAATATGTAGGTTATGTATTTATGTATTCATATTAATGGGGAAAATAGTTCCATATGTGACCGGAAGTAACCAGTCTATGTAATTATGCTAGGCATAGTGAGTTCTGTCATTCTCTCGATTACGTGATGAAATTTGTTTTATTCATATAAACAAAACGGCTAATTGAATATCTTAGAAATTTTGAAAATCTCTTTCGAAGAGAAAGTGTATCAGCCAAATGTCATTTTCAATTTAATTTTGTTAATGTAATTCATTATATTCATATTTTACATACAGGGTGTCGTGTTTGTTCTATTCAATATCTGCTCATGTCTCTGTTACTCCATCCATGAATTTCAGATTTTATTTTATTGTTTTGTTTTTCGATCTGGGCAGTAACTCCATGGTCAACCATCTCCTTGATAACCATAACCAAACCAAAGCGCCATATACGAAGTGGAGGCCCTAAGAGTGGTATGTATGTATGTATGTATGTATGTATGTATGTATGTATGTATGTATGTATGTATGTATGTATGTATGTATGTATGTATGTATGTATGTATGTATGTATGTATGTATGTATGTAGGTAGGTAGGTAGGTAGGTAGGTAGGTAGGTAGGTAGGTAGGTAGGTAGGTAGGTAGGTAGATATGATTAGACGAAAGTCTTTTACAGAGTTGCCAAGAGAGTATATTTATCAGCGCGTGCAGGCTGTCGGAAAAATCCAGTTAGGTTGTGGATTTCAAAGCAGAGTTCATTGCTTGGTCGCCAACAGAGTGTGTATGCTACCTTCGAATATTTATGACTAAGTACCGTCATTTTCGGATACGAGCGTTTAGTTGAAAGGGTCAGGCCCGGCCCTATAATGTCCGGGGCCCAAGGCAGCATGTGGGGTCCAAGGCAACAAGCAATGAGCGCGGGGCCTCAAGCAAAACAACTTCATTGGGGAGAAGCGCGGGGCCCAAGGTGGTTGCTTCGTTCGCCTTGCCCTACTGCCGGGCCTGGAGAAGGTGTTGTTTGTTCTTGCAGACAACGAGATAGATGCGGTAGCGCGCGGACCCGTGTTTAATTTACTGTAACATGTAAAATAATATTATTCAAACAGAATCTTAGAAAATTTGCCGGCTGATTTTCAATTTGCATTTTGTCAAAATGAAAAGGAAGAAGTCCCTTAATGGGTATAAAATTATTACAGTCATGGTAAAACAATAAAGCGCTATTATAGTAGATTTATTTACCGTGTTTTTATCATAATTTTATATTTCGTTTAAAGTCCCGCTTTGATTATCTCGTCTTGTGAATATTATAAATTTGTATTCCTGTCTATTTATATAATTATGTATCCTGCCAACTGACCTATCACCACTTGTCAATCATGCTGAGCTATTAGCCAATCACCTAACCTAAATTAGACATACCTCAAGATACTGCTTTGTTTGCCATTTTTCTCCGACATTTTTCCTGAGGTAATAATGAATTAATTAGGATAAGCATTTACAAATGTTGCAATAATTTAACAAATGTATAGATAGATAAGGGTGAAAAGAAGTCAGTGTGAGCCTTGCAAGTCTGACAGTCGATATCCAGATCGTCTGAATAGAGGAATTAGTGTTATTTTTTTCCCGAAACATAGACAAAACTTCCATGGATAAGACTATTTTGTGGTCGCTTGTACGATTGTCTGAATATATAACTAATTGATGACAATGACAACATGGTCTTTGTGCGTAAAAGTATACAGAGAAGCATGTCCTATCAATGGTTTGAAGAAAAAAAAAACATACAAGAAATTGATATTGAAAATATATAAATAAATAAACGTTTCTAGAATAACCCCAAAAATTTCCGGCTTTGATGTATATTATTTTTCTTGTATATAATGTAGTAAACCCCAGTCTGCATTATTGAAAGTTTGAAAATTTTGACTTTAATGTTGGCTTTTCTGAAAAAAAATGATTTATCTTCTAGAACTTAAGTGACTCTAATTTCTCGCTGGTCTGAAGAATGGGTAGTATAAAAAGGTTGTTATAATAAAGGAATACAAAAACAACGATTTCAGATGTTATCATCCGATATATTAAGCATGCATTTACATATTTCCATCCACAGAACTCATTGATTAAACTTCCATCTGACGAACATTAAAACTTCAACATTATTATGAGCAACCGTATACTTCTAACAGTAATTAATTTTGTTGTTAATTTTTAAATCATTTTCTTCAAAGGCAGTATAAACATAAGGCAGATAAAATTGATAATGATAAAATTATACACTAAATACATTAGCATTATGAGGAGCAAATTTCCTTTTACATTAATTATTTCTCTAACAAGTTTAAAATTGATTTTTCTTCGTACTGAAATAAAACAGTTAGCTTATTACAAATATAAATATTATCTACTGCAGTATAATGTATGCAACTTTGTAAGTTTAAATTTTTAGGAATAAGACAAATTATTTTTAATAAATATATCACTTAAACTGAAATATATTTATGCTTATTTCTACTTGTTTGTCCGAGGGTATTGGTCATGTAACGTGATTCGGTAGGCGGAGCAATCTGTCAACTCGCATAAGGTCAATTGTTTACAACCTGCGAAGGAAAATTAACATCTAGTAGGCGTCTGAAAACATCAGTTCCAGGACTCATTATTTAAGCTCAAGGGCTAGTTATGGAGGGTTCTGGGCTAGTTACTGATGGTCCGAGGTTACTTATTGAGGGTTCAGAATCAGAAAAAGCAGGGATCAAAACCAGCATGTGAAGCTCCGAGATAAGCTTGAAGCATTTAAAGACAACTATGGCAAGCTCGGATTAGTTATGTGGCCTAAAAGATAATCCCCTACTCCGTTCCAGGAACCATTTTAACTTCCACGATTAGCATCTTGAATCGCAATCATTGGGTTGGTATGTTGGAATTGTCCCAGACCAGCACGAATTCTCTATATTGGTGTGTTTCTGGGCAAGATGCTCTAACCCCGTTGTCTCCACACTGAAAATTAATTCGTTAGGTGATGTGCTAATTAAATATAAATTGAAAATTAATTCGTTAGGTGACGTGCTAATTAAATATAAATTGAAAAAATAATTCGTTAGGTGATGTGCCATTTAAATCAGTAAATCTAGCTTCTCTTTACTCAATGTTTATTTTTCTTCTCGAGAACGTCTGGCTTAAAATTGACCAAGCAAACGTCGCACGTATTGACAAACTTGAAGACTTTAACTTGTAAAATTGGGAGCATTAACATCATTTAAAAGGTTGATACAGAATGTTGACCCTCTATGTTGACTTCTTCATGCCATCGTGAAAGTGCTTTTATTTTTCAACCCACAAAACTTTCAGTGCGGCACAAATATTGATGCCAGCAGAAACCTATATGAACTGGAATAGAATAAGACTGAGTCTAATTAACGTCAAGCTAAGCCGAAAACTCTTGCCAATGAATGTTAAATACCGTTGGTTTTTGTGATGTAGTTAGTGTCTGTGTCAAAAAAATCATGCAATAGTCACGCGGTGTAATAGCAGCTAGAGAATTTCAAAATGTCTCGACTTTACATAAAAATTTTATTTCTTCTGTTCTCATTAAACGGGTTAATTTCTAGATTTTCTGCGAAGCTACTCATGAAATCTGAAACACATGTAGTAATAAAATTTGAAACGTACAAGTCTAGTAACGAAAGAAGAGATATGACATTTAAAATATTTCAAGAAAGCATCATAATGCGGAACATAATCATACGTCAGGAAAACGTGCCTACACGAAGTAATTATTCTATATAACATTAGACTTTATTGTCTGTGTTATCGACATTTTATCTCCAATAGTAAGTCCAACATACGAATATGTATCAACAGAAAAGAACGATTTCCATGTATGCACTGTTACTTGGCATCCTGTTTGAGATTCATTTTTGGAAGAGAACTGCTAGTTGTGTTTTGGAGACATTCAAAACTTTATTTAGGGTGCTAAAATATTTGTAAAACTGACTTCATACGTGACAGCATATACGGTATACAAATAAACAAAATCACGTGCTATTGAAATTACCTTGCATACCACACGATCCTTTTATATTCACTTGACGGTCTCTGATATTTTGCAGTAATTAAATTCGACAATGCAAATAAATATACAATAAATACCAATGAATATAGCATGATTGTCATGGAAATGCATTTGAATTCAAGGCATAGTATTGAGTACAAACAAGCCAACCAAAAGCAAGTTTTTAAAAGTGACTTTTTGTGATTGGATGGCAAACCAAGACCTGTCTCAGACGTATTATATGATCTCAAGTCCAGGTAAATTCAAAATCATTATGATCTTAGTTTAGAAAGTTTATCCTGTAGAGGGGAATGCAAACCTTTGCCCAAATTATCCACTTAATCAACCAAAAACTCCGATAGCGGACCAAGAGCAGATTCAGAGGAGAATAAGGCCAAACTCATGTATTAGCCCCTTTATCATAAACTGTATTTTTCTTTTTAAAAAAGACAATTAGAGGTTAGCATGTTTATATTTATTGGCCACAATTTTACCCAATCTATGTCGAGATGAAATAAAAATGTAGGATCATGTTTACACTTAAATCAGTTTATCATTTTATTTAGCGTATTGCTTCTGTATATTTACAGGTTATACGAAAAAGGCATAAATAATTTGACTTCTTCAAACAAGTTAAGTGTAGTTTATTTTGTGACATACAGTTTGAAATTACTTAGAAATAGAGGCCTTGCATGTACAGCCTGAAAATATAGAAATATATTGCTGCCTGTTTTTTCAGCATCATTCCCCAAAAGGCATGGAAAGGTGTGTTCTTTGCTATTAGACGCCGTGGCGGACAAAACCGGGTCCAGTTAGATTCTTGCCGTTAAAATTTAATATCCAGAATTCCATTTTCACGTGTTATATCAAAAATGCTTGTTCTTAAAGTTCCATTTTCTAGGACGAGATTTTAGATTGTATTTGTTGAATTAAACAGTAGTAGCTGAAATTTATATTTTCTATGTCGAAGTTTTAGAATGTTTCGTTTGAATTACACGGCAGTGGTTGAAAGTTCAAGGTCGTACGTCGAGAATTCCTAATTTAAGTATTGCTTGAAGAGTTTACGCTGGAAGTTTCATTTCATATGTTGAATAGTTAGATTTCATCTGTTGAATTACACAGCACTGGTTGAAACTGCATTCGATATCAAATGTCGAGTTTTTAGATTGTATCTTCTGAATTACACAGAGGTTTCTGAAATTTTAATATCATATGTCTCGAATTTCAATTTAACATGCTGAATGACATTAATTGTTCTGAAAGTTTTATTTGTTATGTTGACTTTTTAGATTGTATCAATTAAATTGCACAGCAGTGGCTATACATTTTATTATGCTTGTCAGAATTGCTATTTTTATATTATGAAATGATGTATTGGTGTTAAAAGCAACATTACACAATGTCCACTTTAACAATTCATAATAATATCGAGTATTAAGATACATCATTTGTGTATTCAATTATGAGGCGCCATTACATTTCATGCATTTACAGTTTGAAAGTTACCATTCACATGTCGAGAATTACTATATATCCGCTAGAGGTCGCTCTTGCGAACGGACCGCGTTATTTTTAAAAAAGGAAGTTGCTTCTCTTTGTTGTGAAATTCAGCAAATGAAATCTAAATACTCGCTATATGAAATGGAATCAGCACAAACGGTTGCATTCAATGGATTATCGACATATGATATCGAAATTTCAACCATCTCTGTGTAATTCAAAATATACACTGTAAAACGACAAATATTAAACAAAAAATTAAACCACCACTATATAATTAAACATATAAAATCTAAAATCGCGATCTAGAAAATGAAACATTAAGTATATGCAATTTAAAGCAACACATGATACTAGATTTCTTAACATACGACATTGAAATTTCAACTACAACTTTCTCATTGGACCAGCTTTTGTCCGCTACGGCACTTCATACTTTTCCGGTACTTTAGAACAACTATGAGATTTTATTTGCTATCGATTCTTAAACTGTCCTTCCCCACATCCGCTGCGCGTCTGTTTTTTTTCCCCCCGAGAAGCCTCACGCGACGTGTTGAGATTGGTAACAGACTGGTTTATGATTATTTACTTAATTATAAACGGAAACAAAATGAAGTATATACACGCGAACAATTTAGATTAAAAGGCGCTAGGATAGGCTGATAAGGATTTATCAGAATGGCTGTTGCATTTATCAGACTGGATGCGCTGAATAAATCTATTTGCTCCTCCACAAGCTTTCCATATTAGCATTTACTTTTATTCGATTATAAAATTTATTGCATATTTGATAACGATTAATATTGGCTGTATGTGTGTGTGTGTTTGTGTATGTGTATGTTGAGAGAGAGAGAGAGAGAGAGAGAGAGAGAGAGAGAGAGAGAGAGAGAGAGAGAGAGAGAGAGAGAGAGAGAGACTGGATTTTTAAGTAGCTTTAACAACTTTTCAGTTATATTGCTACGATGTCTGCAGTGTGGTAGTTTATAACGATGTCTAGCACTGGGGAATTGTGTCTTAGGCATGTGACATCATGTCCCTCCCAGTTACATCATCCTGACACCAGGCAGACCAGTCCCAACAATAACCCATTATTGCTGAGTGCCAAGCAGAGCAGTTGTTAGTACCATTTTTATAAGTCTCTGGTATGAATCGGACAGTGTTCGAACCCGAAATCTCTCGCCTTTGAGGCTCGAACCAATTAGGCGATATCATTCATCTCTTTCGTGCCAAGGAAAATCACATCGTTCTTACAACAGTGACAACTCACTCGTACGCTTTGGTGTGATAAACAAAACTCTATTTAGAGTCATTTGCCAGATCACACGAACGACGGTCTGTCTATGGTGCCTGCTCAGGTCGGTCACTCTAGCACTTTGAAATTACAAACACATCCTACCCTATTGGCAGTTTAGCAGTAATTGCAGAAATAAGTATTTGTCACTTGTCCAGAGTTGTAATATGCTATTGGCATTGAGCATTTGTCATTTCTCCAGAGTTGTACTATTTTTATGGAAGTTGAGAATATACACAAAACTATCGCAATTGCCTCTATCGTCTTTTGAAAATTATTATTGCATACGTGTCAACATTGTATGCAGCTTGATCAAGAGGGCTTGCTTAAGAACAAACGAAGAGGCAAAGATGAAAAGCAACAAAGAATGTAAAGAAACCGAATGAATAGTGACTGATTACTTAATTGAATGAATGAATATGAAACTCTATCCATTGATTCATCCATCCATAAACTAATATATAACGAATAATAAAGTTCCAAGACGTCACTCAAAACCATCTCCAGGGGATGGAAGAAAACATGCATCAATAGACAGGGACATGAAATCTAAGTAAAACGAATAGTCCCCCCCTCTCTCTCTCTCTCTCTCTCTCTCTCTCTCTCTCTCTCTCTCTCTCTCTCTCTCTCTCTCTCTCTCTCTCTCTCTCTCTCTACTAGAAAGCTTTTAAGCATACAACATACTAATGAGGATCTGATCGTCATTCAATGAGTAGGCCATTATAGTAATTTGGTATTATGGGCTTCAACCTTTATGCGCCACGATGCGTCAGTCCGAAACACTCACTATTTTCCATAAATACCTGCATCATTGATTGAACTTAAATTCATGGGATGTGTCATTCACTTTTTAAGACAGTTTGATGGTATATACTATAAAACATTGGTGGAAAAGAATGATCACGCTTGATGCGTCTTTTCATGTAATTGGGGGAGGGCGGAGGAACCTATACATTTCCTGAACGGAGAAATATGTCTTTGTGTTTAAAGGTCGATGTTCTGGAATATAAGGAGGCAGGTTACCTTTTCTTGAGCTTCAATTCAGCATCCATCTAGGAAATTAACCCGTAATCAAGATCTGATTGGATGTCAGACATATGAGCTTTAAAACAAAGACATTAATAATAATATTAGTAATATTATTATAATTATTAATCATTTGGTGTAACACAATAAGGGATCACGTAGAACTCTGTGGTACCGGGGTAATTAATATCTCCGTTCTGACAAGTCTAATAGATTATATATGATTGGGTCTGAATCAGCCAGTTTAAACTTTCTTCTTCTTCGATCCTTGTTTAATAATGAATTAGTGTTGAAATGGAGGTTTTAATTTATGTTTTAGAAGAAAACTAATGGATGTTTTGTTTATGCAAATCTAAAATGTATGTGTTACATTGTTTTTTTTTCTTTAAGCTTTTTTTTGTTATAATTCTAGTGACTACTTTAAATTACATGGAAAAAATCATGCAACATTTATGCTTTTCTACTCTAAAGGTAAAATTAACACATTTTGGTATCATTCTTTATATAGTAAAATATGTTTACTCTTGCATATATTAATTACTCGTATTGGATTTAGATACCATTGTTGTTATTTATTATTATGGAGTGGGGGTAGTTTAGAAAGTATATGGACGTATTCTTTCCGTCAATGGCATGTTGTAGTTTGGAGGGGCCGAAGATAAGGCACGATATAAGTTTTTACGTTAATTCTTTATTTCGTATTATAGTATAAGTATATATTTATGCACTTGGTAAGACAGGCTCGACTTTTGAAATCCTGTCTAAACTACATTCTCAAATAATCAGACGTTTAATAAAATCGGTCCTATAATACATCCAGATAAGTTCGGTTTTAGTTAATTTCTTTAGTTATACAGTGAAGAAGTCATTAAATCAAGTACAATGACCTAAGGGGCCCTTTTATTTATCGCTTGTTCGTGAAGATGCAATTTAGAGCAATCTCTTTGTTATTCCGGATTGTCACGAAACTGCCCGAAATTACAATTTCACGTGTTGTATTAGAAATGTTTGTCCTTAAAGTTCCATTTTCGTGGTCGAGATTTTATTATACATCAAACAGTAGTGGTTGGAATTTATATTTTCTATGTCGAGTTTTTAGAGTGTTTCTTTTAAATTACGGGGCGGTGGTTGAAATTTCAATGTCATACGTCGAGAATTCCTAATTTATGTTTTGGTTCAAAGTGTTTATACGGAAAGTTCCATTTCATATGTTAAATATTTAGATTTGTGTGAAATTACACAGCTCTGTTTCAAAATTCTCTGTCAGATGTCGAGTCCTTAGATTGTATCCTCTGAATTGCACAGTGGTTGTTGAAATTTTAATGTAATATGTCGAGAGTTTCAATTTAACGTGCTGAGTCACATTGATTGTGCTGAAAGTTCCATATCGTATATTGCGATTTTAGAAAGTATCTGTTGAATTAAACAGCGGTGGTTGGACATTTTGCTCTACTTGTCATAATTGCTAGTTTTATATGGTGAAATGATGTGTTGGTGTTAAAAGTAACAATACATAATGACCACTTTAACAATTATAAATAATATCGAGTATTAAGATGTATTATTTGTGTATTCACTTATGAGGCGCCATTACATGTCATGCATTTACAGTTTGAAAGTTACCATCTACAGGTCGAGAATTACTATGAATGTCTTTGCTAGAGGTCACTATCGTGAACGGAAACCCGTTATTTTTAAGCCAGGAGGCTGCTGTGAAACTAAACAGATGATATTTAAATACTCGCTATATGTAATGGAACTTTCATCACAAATACATACATGTGAATAAGGATTCTGGACATATAATATTGAAATTTCTACCACCTCTGTGAAATTCAAAATATACACTGTATGTATGTGTGTGTGATTTATTTTTTAACGTAGCTTTAACAAGTTTTCAGTCATATTGCTACGATTTCTACAGTGTGGCAGTTTATAGTGATGTCTAGCACAGGAGCATCAATGCCGCAGACATGTAGCATGATGTCCCACCCAGTCATATTATCTTGACACCAGACGTACCAGTCCTAACACTAACCTCTTAATGCTGAGTGTCTCGCAAGGCAGCGGTTAGTACCCTTTTTTAAAGTCTTTGGTATGGCTCGGCCGGGGATTGAACCCGCGACCTCCCGCATCCAGGACGGAGGCTCCAACGACTAGGCCACAGGAGCCGCCATATACACTGTAAAACGTTGACATATGAACTAGAACTTTAAACTACCACCGTATAATTCAACATAAACATTCTAAAATCTCGACCTTGAAAATGGAACTTTAATGACACGCAATTTGATCCAACACGTGATATTTGATTTCTCGTCATTTCAACTGCAACTTTCGTATTCTACGGTACCTCATTTTACAATACGGAAGCAATCGTGAGTTGTGTGAAGATGAAAAACATTATTTTTGCTATCCTTTATGATGAAATTGTTTAATATACTAAATATTTCGGAATATATATTTAAATTTCTTTAGCGTCAGACCCTTGCCACATAAACACCAGACTACCGGTAAAAATATAGTCTCTTTCCGGTTAGATCTTTTTATAATAAAACAGATACATCGAATTCAAGTGTATGTTGAGGATGCAAAACGTAAGTTACGTTATTCTTTGCGAGCATTCTTCTCGTAAACATATGCATGTAAGAACGTGGCTATAATGTTTTTAATCTCATAAGTCGGTCTTATGAAATGAAATTTTAATATTTACGAAATCAGTTCAAGTACACGTAGGTGTAAAGCATGTTACTGCATTCGCAATTAAACGAAACTTTACACGGGTTAGTTTTTTAATTTTAACTGTTTCGAGGATTGGTTTAGCACCATTGGTGGTTGTTTAACATGGAATTTTTGAAGTCACTGGTGACTTCGGTGACGTTGGTTCGCTGAATTATGTATAAAGACAGTGTCGGATGTTTATTATTATGCCCCACCCATCCCAAACACAAAATGTGTAACTAAAACAACATTATAGGTTATAAAGGTGGGAAAATACCAGTGTTGCCATAATTCCAAATCAAAATACTCTTACATACAGATCGAAATAGTCATATATAATTCATTCAATTTGTAATCAACAACAATTAATTTAATTGTTTTCTGAAGACCCTGTTGGTGTTGTGTTCTAAGCAAATGCCTTATGTGCTTAATTGGTAATCGGGAACTGTATAAAGACTCAATGTCAGGAATCAAAGGTTCTGGACCTATTGGTCTGCGTGATAGGTTTGTTAGTGATGGATCCATCGGTATTCCATCTTCGTTAGCCCAAGTTCCGATAACTCTATCTACACCTTGGCGGATCGAACAGACATTTTTGTGCTTCGTTCTGTGAGTGTCATTGGCAAGCCTACGTATCCAATCAAAATTTAGTTGTTCAAAAATTTGAACACTGTTTCTACGTGATCAAGTCAACGGGAGCACACAACTTTCATGTACTAATAAATAAACTGTTTTCAACCTTCGGTTCTTGTTCGCACAAATACCTTTAACTAAAACACACCTGTAATGGCCTCCCGATAGTACATAGTCATACTTTTGATGTTAAATGTACAGTTTCCTTTTCAGGTCAATTGCGTCCACCGTTTTCGGCCGATGTACCATGCACAAGCTATTGGTTAGTTTGTTATAACATACTAAGGGAGGTAACACATGAAATCCAGTCGCTAGGACAAAACACAAATATAGCAGTTCGATCCGCCAGGTTGTAGATAGGGTTATCGGAACATTGCCCAACGTAGATATCGATATTCTAGAAAGAGTGGACTACAAGAAATCATTCCGCAACCATTCATGGAGAACAGGAGATCGGTATAGCATGAGTTAACATCGTCATTACTATTGATGACAAATACACTAAATGTTCCATTAAAATTTAGCGTCATTACTATTGATGACATATACACTAAATGTTCCATTAAAATTTAGCGTCATTACTATTGATGACATATACACTAAATGTTCCATTAAAATTTAGCGTCATACTATTGATGACATGTACACTAAATGTTCCATTAAAATTTAGCGTCATTATGCTATTGATGACATATACACTAAATGCTCCATTAAAATTTAGCGTTATTATACTATTGATATACACTAAATTTTGTATTTTTAATCTTATTTTTCAGAGTATCCCACTTCT
The DNA here is from genome assembly GCA_016746295.1 of Potamilus streckersoni. Taxonomy (NCBI): domain Eukaryota; kingdom Metazoa; phylum Mollusca; class Bivalvia; order Unionida; family Unionidae; genus Potamilus; species Potamilus streckersoni. Next base: position 1,724,921 of record JAEAOA010000629.1, read on the forward strand.
GACACCAATTTTTACGACTTATTTATTATTATTATTAAGACTCCTCTGTGTTTACGATTCTGTGAAGAGTTCTTTCAGTCATAACATTTTCTGGGTTCGCCTGATACTGGCTTGAGGTGAAATGAGTGTAGATGTTTACTTGTGGTGTTGGTATTGAATATTCCTGGATAATAAAAGACTTGAATGACAGAGAAGAATAAGAAAAGAATGAAGAAATGTGTGTTATATATCTGAGGTGAATAAATACAGAATAAATTGTGTTTTACTTTTTATTGTGTTCTCTTATTTTCTTTTTCTAATAATCATAAATTAGAATTATATTGACATACAGAATAACAATTTCACTTGATGTTCATACATTTACTATACAACATAAGGAAATAAGATTGTTTGCTTATTACACAACTGTTCATGTATACTTCAGGAAACAATTTTATCATAAATGTATTATACAGTGATTTTAATAAAATTTGAGATTATTGTTTATTTATTTATGTTTACAGCAACAATATAATCTTAGTGGTATAGGCTTGTAATAATCTATCTCTATTAACTCCTTATACAATAAAACTTTTGAAATATAAATCTGAACAAATCCGAATTTTGCATAATTCCGAAATTCGGATCTCTCAAAATCTGGAGCAGTCCGAAATTTGTGACCTTCAAAATCTGGGCAAACCCGAATTTTGGATAGTTCCGAAATTCGGATCATTCAAAATCTGGAGCAGTCCGAAATTTGTGACCTTCAAAATCTGGGCAAACCCGAATCTTGGATAGTTCCGAAATTCGGATCATTCAAAATCTGGAGCAGTCCGAAATTTGTGTCACTCAAAATCTGGGCAAATCCGAATTTTGGATAGTTCCAAAATTCATATCATTCAAACTCTGGAGCAGTCAGAAATTTCTATCATTCAAAATCTGTGCAAATCCGAATTTTGGGATAATCTAATAACATAACTTTTTTTTTCTAGAGATAACCTTGAACTGAATTTTGGGTATTTTAATCACATAACTGTTTAGAGATAACATTTACCTGAATTAAATTCGCCATGACAAAATGTTTTTAATCATAATCAGAAAAGAGACAAACGATTCAGACGTCAACGCTGTGTCTGTCGTCTGCGAAGACGCGCAGTATTTATACTCTCTGAACCCTTGGAGAACCTCGGATGTTTACATCAACATCAACAGCCGGGACACTCGAGGTTCCCCGATTGGGTTTAGAAATGGGAGCGCTACCACCTCGCGCTTAACAACATAGAATGCTGGGAACAATGGCGCCATTACACAACTAACGGAGCAATTTCCGTAATGCAATATTTAATTAAAATACATAGTAAACAAGTAAGGCAACATAAAATATTGTCATCTAGTAATACTTAAGTGTCTAACAGTTACTCGAAGTATAGTGGCGAGTTGAAATAATCATCACAATGGATGACATGAATGTCGGACGGTTTCATTCAAAACCCTCATGTGCTTTCAACGAGGGACCGTCTCAAAGCAACGTAATCAATAGAAACAAGGTACATGTACGCAACATCTTAAATAATTGAATTAAACATACAAATAAAATAAAATTGTGAGACTGGCATAGCACATTACAATTTAGCGTCAATACTATTGATGACATATATACTATATGTTTCATTAAAATTTAGCGTCATTATACTATTGATGACATATACACCAAATGTTCCATTAAAAAATAGCGTCATTGCTATTGATGACATATACACTTAATGCTCCATTAAAATTTAGCGTTATTATACTATTGATATAAACTTAATGTTCCATGAAAATTTAGCGTCAATACTATTGATGACATATATACTAAATGTTTCATTAAAATTTAGCGTCATTATACTATTGATGACATATACACTAAATGTTCCATTAAAATTTAGCGTCATTACTATTGATGACATATACACGAAATGTTCCATTAAAATTTAGCGTCATTATACTATTGATGACATATATACTAAATGTTTCATTAAAATTTAACGTCATTATACTATTGATGACATATACACTAAATGTTCCATTAAAATTTAGCGTCATTACTATTGATGACAAATACACTAAATGTTCCATTAAAATTTAGCGTCAATACTATTGATGACATATATACTAAATGTTCCATTAAAATTTAGCGTCATTACTATTGATGGCATATACACTTAATGTTCCATTAAAATTTAGCTTCAATACTATTGATGACATATATATTAAATGTTTCATTAAAATTTAGCGTCATTATACTATTGATGGCATATACACTTAATGTTCCATTAAAATTTAGCGTCAATACTATTGATGACATATATACTAAATGTTTCATTAAAATTTAGCGTCATTATACTATTGATGACATATACACTTAATGTTCCATTAAAATTTAGCGTCATTACTATTGATGACATATACACTAAATGTTCCATTAAAATTTAGCGTCATTACTATTGATGACATATACACTAAATGTTCCATTAAAATTTAGCGTCATTATACTATTGATGGCATATACACTAAATGTTCCATTAAAATTTAGCGTCATACTATTGATGACATGTACACTAAAGGTTCCATTAAAATTTAGCGTCATTACTATTGATGACATATACATTTAATGTTCCATTAAAATTTAGCGTCAATACTATTGATGACATATATACTAAATGTTCCATTAAAATTTAGCGTCATTACTATTGATGACATATACACTAAATGTTCCATTAAAATTTAGCGTCATTATACTATTGATATACTAAATGTTCCATTAAAATTTAGCATCAATACTATTGATGACATATATATATATTAAATGTTCTATTAAAATTTAGCGTCATTATACTATTGATGACATATACACTAAATGTTTCATTAAAATTTAGCGCCATTACTATTGATATACACTAAATGTTCCATTAAAATTTAGCGTCATTATACTATGGCAGTCTACTGCAATATCCTATTTATTCCTAACAATACATTGGTCACGTTTGCTGATAAAACCACACATTGATCACATCTGTTGACAATCCATACTTCATTCCTATCTGTTGATCAAATACAAACATTGATCATATCCTTTGACAAATGATACAATTTCTAATTATTTGTTGACGAACTAAGCTTTGATCGTATTCACTGAGAAGCGATCCAAATTTTTTAATTTCACTGATAAACCCTTTGTGCATTTGTAGTGTAAGGTTTTAAGGAATTTTAGTTTAGTTCGTTAGACACAGAAGTAAGGGTATTAGTTACTTTGTCAGAGACTTAGTGTTTATTCATTTACATTATAAATAAAGATGTCATTACTTGTTTTGTTATGTGTTGTATCTAAATTCAACCTTACCCGGTTTTATCCTGTTACACAGAGCAAAGCTATAAATCGGGCTGCCTGACAATCATTGTTGGATTATGTCCCTTAAACATAAGGCTGGTTGAAATCTCGCATGTCTTCTTTATCCCATAAATCAAAATCTATTATGTTGGGAGTTAAATTCAGTCTTCAACCAGAGCACATGACATGCAATTATGAAAGTCTGCAGGCTCCATTGCATCGGAAATGAAACAAATTTATTCCAATTACCGTGCTTGATCCAGGATAACCTTTTCATTCAAAGATGACATCAAATGTGCAGATATAACAGGAAGATGATTTATCGTGATAAGAGATTCGCCTGTGGTTTTTGTTTTGCTCAATATAATTCTTTTACATCTTTAGTTATTGGCGAAAAATGTAATTTAGGTTTCAGAGGGCGTCGCAGCCATGGTTTGAAGGGTTGATGTGAAAGATTCTGTTTTAATCAGAAGACATATCGGTTTTCGGTGATAGCCAAGCGATAAAAAAAAAAATCGTTCAAAATGTCATTGCATCAATGGAATCGCTCTTTACATTTAAGTCTTACATTATTGAACGTATGATGGTGTGCGCTCAATACTTACATTATCTGTATACATGATGGTGCGCGCTTAATAATATCTTTATCTGCATACATGATAATGCGCGCTTAATGCTTACCTTATTGCATACATGATGGTGCGCGTTTAATGATTGCCTTATATGATCACATTATAAGGGCCTACAATGGGGAGGGGAGTTCGATCTGAAGGTGTGCAATATCGTAAAATATTGCACGATTCAGATAATGCAAAGATAACGGAAACAAAAATTGAGCATTTTGTTATAGAAAAATAATGAACTGCATTACAATCAGATAAATGGAGTACATTGTATTCGGTAAATATATACAGCGTTGGTTTCAGGGCTGTGCTGATGTGATGCGAAATAAGAACAATGGACCACAAAATTTAATTTCTACATCACTAAAGAAATACTGCGAAGATTCATAAAAGTACATATTGCTTTTAAAGTCAAACTTATTATTTTAAATAATCAGCTTTATTTATAATCAGTTTTAAACAGACTCTTAATTTTTCGGGACCTTAGCATCAAAAAATACGGATTATTATGAAACGTGAAGTATCATCACCCGGACATTGTGATGGTGACAGTAAGACGAGATATAGCAATTTTCATGATCGGATTAATATGTCTGATAATGATAGTTTTGTTAGGCACCTTTCCATTTGTACAGAAATTAATATAAACATAAATTATAACTGAAGGGAATTTTTTTAAAAATTTTAAACTTTCTTTTATGAACGTCGTCTAAAAGGAAAAACCAAATTTTTTTAAAAACAGTTTAGTTGTAACAAAGAAACCTCTAGAGCCAAGTAGTTCCAGCCTGGACTGAGAAAATGGCAATATGAAAACCGTATGCAACATTGTCGTTTTCCAACTCTCCGGATTCTATGGTAAATTTCTGGCTCATTCTTGGTTAGAAAATTCACACACACACACACACACACACACATACATACATACATACATACATACATACATACATACATACATACATACATACATACATACATACATACATACATACATACATACATACATACATACATACATACATACATAGATACATACATACATACATACATACATACATACATACATACATACATACATACACACACACACACACATACATACATACATACA
>JAEAOA010000629.1:1732500-1745000 GCA_016746295.1 Potamilus streckersoni
GATTAGTTTCCTCTGTTATGTTTTAATTTTGTGTTGCTGACCGTTTCTAATTTTCTCATTGAATAAATATTCCATTATTCATTACAATGAATCGGTGATTCATTTTAATAAACATAATAAACGACGGCTCCTCCGGGCAGAAACAACGTCAACAATTTCCAGTCTGATATCATATGAGATTCTAAAGTGTTCCTTCAACGCTGTTGTCATCTGCCCAGTGGTAATGAAAATGACCAATATCAGGGATGTATTGCTTAGAGCAATAGTAATATTAGAATAATTGTTGCAACCGTACTCCCATACAAGCAGTATAAACCACCCGTGTGATTGTCTATGTGATACCTCACAGTAAGAGTACGTTACTAAAACGTCTGTCGCAGATTAATCTGCCACATACAGGACCAACCACAGCGACATGAGGATGATGAACAACCACAACGGTGTGAGGATGAGGAACAATCACATCACATTAGTTTCAATTATTCTTCACTTTTGTAATGAATGACTTGTACCATTTTTATTCTTTAATTCAAATAAACTATATGCAGAGATGTTTTCTCTCTGCCTGTCTATATATGAATCTGTATCTGTGTCTGTCTGTCTGTCTATCTCTCTCTCTCTCTCTCTCTCTCTCTCTCTCTCTCTCTCTCTCTCTCTCTATCTCTCTCTCTCTCTCTCTCTCTCTCTCTCTCTCTCTTAGATCTCAACCGTTTATTATATATCCATTTTACCAAAGTTTTACAGGTTTACGTTCATTAGATGGTTTTATGTTCCTACATATTTTTGCAATGTTTTTTACAATTTCGAAATTTCCTTTAGCTAGTTTCGGTGGCCTAGTGGTTAGAGCGTCTGCCTCAAATGCGGGAGGTTGTGGGTTCGATCCCGGTTGAGTCATAACAAAGACAAGACTTACAAAAATAGTGCTAACAGCTTCCTCGCTTGGCGCTCAGCATTAAGATGTTAGTGTTAGGACTGGTCTTCCTGGTGTCAGGATAATGTGACTGGGTGGGACATCGTAATACATATCTGCGGCATGATGCCCCAGTCCTAGACATCACTTTAAACTGCCACAATGCAGGCATCGTTATGATTTGACTGAAAAATTGTTGAAGCTACGTTAAAAATCATAATCACATCACACACGCTTTAGCTAGCACTATGCAATCATTAATGTGCTGATACGATTTACAATATTGCTACATATTGTATTGGGGAAATGTCAACTCTATGAAACGAATAAGAATACAGATTACAATAAATAGCAAGTTAGAGCGTTTGAAGTCCCTTATCTTGAAACAGCTATATTTGTTGCGCCACAAAATCGTAAAGATACTACCCATTCCAAAATTGCGCTTTTTGTTTAAAATTCAGAGCCTTTATACCGTTCTTCTGGAATGATTCATTACAGTGTTTGCACAAAAGCATGGTTAAAGAAAGGCAGGAGTGGATACATCAAGCTAACCCAGCTAATTGCATTTGCAGGCTTAAATCGGATAAGGTATGTGACCAGTTCTTTGCACACACACACACACACACACACACACACACACACACACACACACACACACACACACACACACACAACAGCAACAACAACAACAACACACACAACAACAACACACACACACACCAACAACAACAACAACAGCAACAGAACGTATATGTGAGAAAGCATAAACAATTTAGTTCTGCCGGTTGAGGATTTTGAAATAAAGGTATGGTTGGTGGCCTGCGAATATATTTTGTGACTATTTGTGGTTAATTTATAAATGTGTGTCACCGTAACCTATCACATAAAAGTGTCTTTTTCACAAATGACCACGAAGCGTATATTGCATCATTATCATACCTATCGTTATTATTGTGCCCTCATCCCCAGAACAAAAGGTACCTGCATCAAGGGTATCACTTTCATTCAATGAGACGGTTCATCAGTTTTCAGTTTTCGCATCAAACATAACAGTGATATCAGTCTAATCAGATAGTGTGAGTATGCAAGATGGTGGTTTTAAGAGTTAAAAATGCAAGAACTGTGCCAGAGATGGTAGAGTCAAAAAGAGACACATAGGCGGCAGAAGACGTAAAAGTTGTCGAAAAACGGACAGGTAGAAGTATTAGTGGCATGTTTGCCCACAATGGAAGTAACAGTAGTAACATAGGATACCTTAGCTCTTTCCTCACTCTAGTCTTTGACTACTGACTTCGATGTATTCAGATTCTGACCATTATATAAAATACTAATTCATTCCCAGATAGCTGTGATCTGGAAGTTTCCATCAGACTAAAGTCGTTAACACCACAATTAACAAGGAGAAATTCCACGATTATGTCTCCCCAATTATTTCTGAGCAGGTGCATCGGATACGGAGACAACGGAGCAGAATTTATTAACTTTGTAATGCTTTAAAATCTGCGCTGGTTATACACATTCCAGATATGATTGGCTGAATAAATACAGCTCTAGAGCTTGTTTGTTTAACTACTGAAGTGCAAATGATAACGTCTTCATACCGTAGACGTGCTGAAAAAGAACCCAAAGAACGTAACGCTGAATGTTCATAGTAATGCGTATTATTTTAAAGATTCTCCCGTATTCTGATCCTTTAGATCTGGGTGATCCTTTAGATCTGGGTGATCCAAAAATTCTGTGAGATTTTACAGCAACCTGAACGTGAACCCGAAAGCAGTAAGTGAAAGATCGGTCGTGAACACTAAGGCTATAATAGCAGCAAATATAGTAGTAGTAGTAGTAGTAGTAGTAGTAGTAGTAGTAGTAGTAGTAGTAGTAGTAGTAGTATCAGCAGCAATACACGCATGAACAGTAACATTTTTATGAAGTAAAGATGAGCCTTAAAATGATTTTGTCTAGTTAGATATGCAAATTCTTTGCAGCGAGACCAAAATATCTCCCACCCAAGGCAAACAAATGCAAAAAAGTACACAATACACAAGCATGCAAATGTGCATACACACATTGTGTAGTACTCAAATTTATTTGCACATAGTCTCAAATCAAATTATTTCGGCTGCGAACCACGCCATGGAATACCTTATTAGAAACGTCCTAACGATTTCCAGAGACCGGTCGTCCTCTGATAAAAAAGGAGGCAAAAACATTCTTGTCTAGACGAATCGCATTCCATATCCACTCTGATATTATTTTGAATCACTTGCCCATCTTTTTCAAAACTATTCTACATCCAGCCTAACGATCTGTTGTTATACTTCAAAAATTTCTCCTACAGCCAGAAACCTATTGATTTCAATATGCATGCCGTATTAACAAAACATTAATTTTGACACAAGGCATTATCGCAAACAACGATACAATAAAGAGCTGAAGTCAAACTCTTATATGTGGAAAGAAACTACCGCATGACATCTAATAAAACATAATTTACATCCATTTTAGTCTGTCAATGAAGTCTAATGAATCTCATTGGGAACTACTAAATAACCGCAAGCACATATAGTTCCAATGGCATGACGACATGCGCCATGTCAAATAGAAAGAGCTATTTGATGAATGAAGAGTTAAATAAAATATGTTGCGTACCCTACGGTACATTAATTGGAAGGCGAATTATTCTGCGTGTTCTTGATGCTGTCTACTTTATTACAATTAAGAATTTCACAGATTTTACGAGATTCACAGTGTTTCTGAATCAATATAATTTCAGGAATATTGTGTCACGTGTGGCATGAAAGTTGAAAACAAATATATTGCCCGGTTTTATTATTAATTCAGTTTTTATGATTGCATTTTTTTTTAAAAAATGTTCTTAATGAAACTAGTTTGAAGTAAGGCCAATTCATTAACCAGAAGAAAAAAAAAACTAACATGTTCAGTTATATTTGTCTTCTTAGGTATTAAATAAGCCGCGTAAAGTACAACGCACTTTTTTATATGAAGAAAATATTTATGTTACTACCTATTGTTGTTTACTGTCTATGTTCTTTAAATATCCATTTTTCTTTCTATCCACGCTGTGCCCATTTGTGATCACGTGATGTGATTATGATTTTTAACGTAGCTTTAACAATTTTTTCAGTCATATCGCTACGATGTCTGCAGTATGGCAGTTTATAGTGATGTCTAGCACTGGGGCATCATGCCGCAGACATGTCACACCCAGTCACATTATCCTGACACCAGGCCAACCTGTCCTAACACTAACCTCCTAATGCTGAGCGCCAATCTAGGTAACTGTTAGTATGACTCGACCGGGGATCGAACCCACAACCTCCCGCATCCGTGACGGACGCTCTAACCACGAGGTCACCGGAGCGGTCGCCTATTTATGTAATTTTCCATGTATCTGTGTATCCATGTGATAAACATTCCTTGTCATGAAAGCCGTGGGATATCACAGATGTTGTAAAATATTGACTTTAGTTGATTTTCTTCCATTCAAAATTTCCGGATGTAAACTGCTATCATCTGGACAAAATTGAAAGGATGGTCCTCATACATGCATTACTAACACAGAGATGGTCGTATCATCATACATACATTACTACCACAGAGATGGTCGTATCCTCATACATGCATTACTACCACAGAGATGGTCGTATCCTCATACATGCATTACTACCACAGAGATGGTCGTATCCTCATACATGCATTACTACCACAGAGATGGTCGTATCCTCATACATGCATTATTACCACCGAGATGGTAGTATCCTCATACATGCATTACTACCACATAGATGGTCGTATCCTCATAATGCATTACTACCACACAGATGGTATTATCCTCATGCATGCATTACTACCACATAGATGGTAGTATCCTCATACATGCATTGCTACCATATAGATGGTCGTATCCTCATAAATGTATTGCTACCACATAGATGGTCGTATCCTCATACATGCATTACTACCACGCTTCATGGTTGTTGCTGTTATTTTTATTGCTGTTGTTGTTTTCGTTGTTAGCAGCACGCGATGAGAGATAATGAATATAATTAAATGATTCGATCTTGAAACCATTTCACGTGCGCATACCATGTACAAAATGCAAACAAAAAGACACCTTGGGCTGCTGCCTTAAATGTTTTATACTTAGACTCTATAAATTTATAAAGTCAAAAGTCATAACCTCTCCAAGATTAAACAATACCATTAAGTGCTTAAATTCATACTAAATGGTTTGGATGTGTGGACAGAAACTCAAAGTATATCTGTGCGTGAGTACGTGTGTGTGTGTATGTGTGTGTGTGTGTGTCTTATTGGAGTAATTATTTAGCCTAACACGTCAGCAAAAGTAAAGTGTTTTTAAACTAAATAAACATACACTACACAGTCAGAATGTTTCTAACGCTGAGACTTCATTATTCTCCATAAAGCATTTTCGTCTATGATCGATTTTATTTTCCAGCGTGAGTTAGAAAAGAGGAATCGTATGTTTCATTATCTGAGGATGTTACAGAGGGTTTTATTGCCTCAAACATCTCCTTAGCTGGTAATTAAGAATAGCACAGCCTCCTATTAATGTTCTCAGAATTAATTGAACTACGTATCGTTATTACTTCATAATAATACATACTTTGTATCGCAGGTAATATTACGAAAAAAAAAAGAACTAGTTTCCTGTTTTATTCCATTTTCTCTATTTTGTTTCTTTCTGCTGATCTGCTCGCTAAATCAGACGGATTATTGTAGGGAATCAGTCAATGTATGATTATTGTAGGAAACCAATCAATCTACATTAGAGTGTGCAATCGTGAAAACATTATCGTTCTTTGAAAGGACGAAAGATTTTAGAGCAATGTATACAGAACGAAAGGCCGATTTTCTGTTCACACTTTTGTTTATATTACACTTTTTGTTAACTAGCATGTAGTTAGAAATTAAATTTTACTTGTCTGCGCAAAGCATTCAAATGTTTACACTTATCACATTTCATGGGACTTATCGTAGTTGGTGAACATATGAATTATATATAAACAATGTAATTATTATCTGGAGATTACAAAGGACAAAACAGAGAAAAAATGTATTTCTTTATGTAATGGATCTTAGAACGAAAACACGCAGAAAACGAAACTCAAATACGCGAGAAGGATTTTCAAGAGAATAACACACATTCCTATTAGTATTATTGTTCTTATCGCAAGACCTGCGAAACACTCAGATGTATTTTGGTGCTTTTATAAATACCGAACACTAACAAGAACACGGATTATACTATCTCACCTCCCCACAAAAGTAACGATTTTTAATGGGCTGATTGTTTCATACGGACAAGTAGCACGTGACTTTTAATAGGCTGTTTCTTTATACGGAGAATCAGCACGTTATTTTTAATAGGCTGTTTGTTTTATACAGGCAAGTAGCACGTGATTTTTAATGGGCTGTTTGTTTTATACAGAAAAGCAGCACGTGCTCTTTATGGGCTGTTGTGTTTTTTTTTTTACAGACAAGCAGCACGTGATATTTTATGGGCTGATTGTTTTAGACAAATAAAAGGAACGAAAATCGTACTCTGTCTTGCAGGTCATTTTAAGTGTTGAAAATGTTGTACCACGCTACTGTACATCCTAGAGTCACCTTTGCTCACAAGGGAGTTACCAATGTAATCAGACTAATTTAACCCAACACCTTTTAGACTCGCATCAATTTACTTACAGTGATCCGCCAGTCGAACTGTATATATTGCGTACTTGCAAAAAGCCTTTCAAGATACAGGTATTATTTTACAGGCACAATGTCTCTATATGTTTGCTACTTAAAGCCAATGGCATATTACGCTGAAGTCATACACCCATAAAGTAAAACAGCATTAGCATTTTGAAACCTCGGAGTGTTGCGAGAGCAAATTTGTGCTCGAGTTTTAGTTAGCTTTGCCATAGTTGATTTGTATTGTAACTAAGAAAGTAATTATAGTACTTGTGTGATTAGTGTGACTAATATCTGAGTTATCGAAATTGTACTGTATTTGTATGATTTTTTTATTTTTAACTAAGTAATAAAAAGTTCAACAATCTCCACTTTGAAAAAATATTGCTGCTCTCAAAGGGTTAAATTTGTGAAAATACAGGGTTTATTTAACAAGAATTTCCGATCTCTGAACCGCTTTACAGACAGACAAAAGGCCGACTTTTTAGTAAAACGTGATACATGTACTGTACAAAAACCCCACTGGAAGCATCAAACATTCCGAGAGAACAGTAATATACCACATATTGAGAGTTCTCAAACTCTCCACTGATGTGTTTAAAATGTGTTTGTGATTTTCTCTACAGACCATTCTTTTGTTCTTGTAATTTGTTTTTCATACTACTGTGGCAGTTCCTTGGCTTTAAGCAGCACCATGCTGTTCGTGAGTGATGTTTCAACAGTAGAAAATCGTAACTCTTGGCTTGAAATTACCGTAGTCAAAAGTTAACGATTAAAATGTATATTGATCCATAGCTTTTCTAGAAATGAGGTCTTCCTTCCAAGTGGATCAATTTTGTCATAGAACTATCAGCGTACTTGTACACCTTTTCATAGCAATTTTGTTTCCATCAAGGAAAACGAAAACACTTTAATGTAACATTATATGCAATTATTGTGCTGGATATTATAGTTTTGTCTTGGACTATAAAAAACTTAGAGATAGTAAAACAATATGCAATAACACCTACACCCAACATAACACCTACACCCAGCATAATACCTACACCCAACATAATACCTACCTGCAAAGAAATGAACCACGAGTCTGGAAGACTTTCTAAAAAGGCAATTATCTTATTCGTGTAACTGCTGGTGTATGTATGTATGCATGCATGCACGCACGCACACGCGTACGTGCGTAAGTAGGTACTTACCTATGTATGTATGTATGTATGTATGTATGTATGTATGTATGTATGTATGTATGTATGTATGTATGTATGTATGTATGTATGTATGTATGTATGTATGTATGTATGTATGTATGTATGTATGTATGTATGTATGTATGTATGTAAAGGATGAGGAAGTGGATAAACCCAACAAGACCGTTTTCCACTATCAGTAGGCACATGTAAGTTCGCATTCACGTTGATGTTCACCCTTAAAAGATGAAAACCATGGGTCGTGTACATGTTCCTAACTAGCGCGTGACACAATATTGCATCTCTTAGATATATTCAGTATATAATTGGCCAATAATATCTTTGATGTACCAGATTATGGTGTTGTCTTGCTTTTATTCCACATATTTGACAAAACATGCCGGTTAATATCGAAAGTCAATAAATAGAATGCCTGGTTGATAAACAGGTAATGGCAGGGCATATTTAACTTTTTTAATGCGCTCTTTCATTGATATGAATATGTCTCGGTAACCGAATACCTTTCCCAGCTTTTTATAAGAAAGATTTTTGTAAGGCTGGGATATTTAAGGATTGTCTTTTTATGGTTTTGCAAGACTGACATTGTGGCAAAGTAGATAAAAGAAAATTAATAATAAAATAAAAAATAACATTAGATTTTTTTTAGTGGTTGTTATAGTTCAATTGTTTTATTGTTACCGTAATTTCTACATGAAGGTAAGGTACCTGTTTCTGGTAATGCTTTATTACAGATAGCAGTGACTTGGTTGACTCAAAGAATCAGGTTTTACAATGTACGTATGCAATAGTTTGTAAAACATTACAAACTTTGGTGTTAACCGCAAATACTCGCTTTCATACCATGCGTAAGTAGAAAATTTTGTTTTCGTTTAAAAAAGTTTATCAGTACCATATCTCGAAAAGAAACAATGGTACTTTAGATGACTCATCTTCTAACTGAACTAATTATGTTATTTATCCATTTAATCTTTTTCAGAGGCTTACCATTAAATTTTCCCCTAATTACACTACCTTAATTGAAAAAACGGTTCTCGAATATTCAAGTCCCAAAGGCAAGCTTAAAATAGATTTAGCTTCTTTTTTACCAAAAAATCATCAGCATTTCCACTGTGGACAACAGTTTTATGAAATACAAAGAACAAAAGCAAACAAAGAGAACAAGACAATGCATTAAAAGCAATTCTGGATGGAAGCATTGGGACTTAACAGTTGACGAGGATCGTATACAAATTCGTATTACCTTCATCAGCAATTTGAAGTATTGATTTACACTATTCCCTTGGTTTATGAACTTTGCTGACGGCTTTATGGTTGAGCATACTACACGCAGGCATGAATTGTAGGCACAAACATGCTGTTGCATGCCCGTAGGCCTGCAACAATATAAAACATAGGAAAACTCGACTCCTCACCCCTCGGTATTCCAACCTTGCTGGCGTGTCCTACTTTAAGCTCCTAACATAAACCGCAGTCCGTCTGTAATAAACAATAGATAAATTTTCATAACATCTCAACAGATCGCATTCAATTCATGACGTATTGGAGAAAATTCAACTGCTGTTGGCTGATTTCGAGGACCAAAAACGTACCCGCTGGGATGTTGCCGTTAGTATTCAGAGTCTTGGATTTCACCCTAGACGGAAAGGTAAATTTAGAACAACAAAATGTAGAAGCTAATTTATTATAATATACAATATTTACTGCGGAGTATAGATAGTTCTGAACTTGCTTAATTGTTTTGTTTCAAATTGCAAAGAAGCGCTTTTCTACCAACAGCATAAAGTAGGACATATTGAATCTGTATTGAGATGACTGATTCTTTTTACCGGCAGCAAAACACGGACTGTCTACAAGATGTACCAGTTCAACGAACACACTTAAGATGTTAGGCTTCGAAGATTGATATAAATTCGATGGGACTTCTTCCGAATGAATGGCCCGAATTAAAGTGGCAACAATTGATGAGCCCATCTCGTGACAGATGCAAGCTCGTTTATGTTGTCCAAGACAATTGCCTCTGGGTCTTTATGATCATTGAATGGAATTCTTTGATGACTGTAACGCTGAGATGTGTCTGATAGTCAATGAATTTCACTGGAGCGCGGACCTGCATACTGAAGTTAATGCTACATCAATACCTCCGCATGGGATTTCGCTATATTCGGTCAACAATGTAAATTAATAACAGTGTTTGATTGATTGCACGTGTAATTATAATCTGGGGTTAGTTTAAGTCCATTAGCGTTAAAGATTGATTGTTAAAATTAAGCACATATTATGAAAATCATCTTATGCCGAGCCGTAAATACAGCGGTTCCAACGAGAGGTCAGAAACATGATAGAGTGATGAATTTATCTTTGAGTGCTACACCCCCCTCTCACTCTCTCGTCGTGAACTAATTCAGCGCGAAAATAATTTCAAGCAAGTTACAATTTGTGCGAAGTGATTGCACATAACAAAATAAGTAACAATACCTGATAATCTAGATATAAAAACAAAAGCAGTTGTCGTGATGTGGCTTAGAGGTTTGAATATAAATGTGTTTCACTGAAATTTCCTCGGTATGCACGAGGAAATAATTTGAATTGTTTAAGTTATACTTATTTATCCGTATTCCTGTTTAAATCTGCAATTTATCATACCTGCACGCAGTGACTAAAGAAGCATGAAAAAACTATTTTAAAACATCTGCTAGAGCAACGTGAATTCTTAAAAATATAAACTATAAAAAATATAAAAAGTTATACATGTGTGGTCATACTGAAATTACGGTTTCCGCTATAAACACATCCTCCCCATCGGGTACTTTGTATTCCTGGTCAATTTTAAAAACGAAAAGCATAAAAAAATTCAAAACTGCATAAACGTACTTCTTTCCGTCATTGATTTAGAATTTTTAACTCGATTGATGTTACCAAGCGGCCCTAATATTGCCATCTTCACCTATTTTCAAACTACAGTTAAAACGGAAGTTTTCCATGTAAACAGACTCACGTTCTTTTACCGGGTTGTGGATGAATCCATTTTCATTGAAAGGTGGAAGTAATGCAAAACCTAACGCAGATGATGGGAAAATACGGTCTCGTCTCCTACAGGCAATGTAATGTCAAATTCTAATATTTCACAAGAACGTGTCCTTACTTACAGAAATTTACGCAATTATCTGGAACTTACCGAACAATTCGAACAATCTGCTCCTGTTTCGTTAAAAGCAGACTCGTCCACGGAAATATGGACTTCCTGTAAGTTTGGAAGTAGAATAATGCACACCTTTTTACGCATATGGCAGTCAATCTTAAACCGTGCTTTGTTAAATGTAGCCCAGATAAGATTTTATTATACTGTTGTGTATCTAGTGCACATTATCTGTATTGGTTCAATGATCGATATTGATCATTCATCAGTTGTCTCTGCTTAGAAAAAATAAAAACAAAACAACAAGATTATTGTTGATATGCAGGGAATATTATTCAGCATTTTTTTGGTGATATGAAAAGCAGCTTTCGTTCGCTACATTGGAAAAGTTTAAAAGCATAAAATGCTTCATTAATTTTAATTGGCCATTTGGACACGTGCTCAGTGTGGCTGATAAATAAGCACACATGAGGTACGACCATTGCCATTTCACATCTGCGTGGGTTCGAGTCTCGGGTTAGGTCAATGTGGGCATGTGAAAAAGACTGCCAGTGAATTCCCTTGTGTAAGTGGTTATTACCGGGTTTTCTCAGATTCTTCCTCCAAAAGTTAAACTGGCCGCCATATATAGCTTACCATGCACGAAAAAAAAAATGGTACTAAACCGAAAACAACAACAACACATGAGCTAAAGATAAAGATAAGTAGGTTTATAATTTATTATGACACCTTATATTAGGATGTTCTTTTTTTGTGTGATACGATAAGCATAATCATTGTGAGCGACGGAGGAGAGTATTTATACTTGGAAACTGTGCCTGTGTCATTCGTGCAGAAACTCCTTGCAGAAATTTATTATCCCATGAAAATGAAAATTTTGAATAAAGAATGAATTTTCATAATGTTTTCTTTTGAAAATTGATATCGTCTCCATAAAATATCATGACTTAATAAGCTGAAAACGTGCCAAAAAATAATCACGTGCATCGTTGATATCCTGTAAGCATATGCAAGCTTAACTGGGATTAGAAAAAAATAAGCATTGAGGCTAGTAAAGATAAAATATTCAGTGTATGGGATCACTAACAAGTGTGAGGGGTTGGTGGTATGCTTGTTGGGTAGGGGTGAGACTAAGGCAGCTGTTCATATTTCACCATAGGAATAGAAATAGTCGCCAAAAGGTACATGACAGTGACTAGAAAGTGAACGACAGTTCCACTGTAGTGTATGACAGTCACTTTCAGTTTACAACAATTACCCGAAAATGTACTATAAATGATTAAAAAAATACCCGACACACGAATTAAAGTGTGCCAGAAGCAAGAAAATATGCGATAAATGTCATAACAAAATTTCTTGACACTCGAATTAAAGTGTACCAGTAGGAAGAAAACGAACGATAAATGTTTACAAAAAAATGTCAAAATATACTATTACTTGAAAAATGTGTTTTTTGCCTAGATGAGCACAATTCTTTTAATTTAGTGACAAAATTATTTTTACGCATTATTATTATTATTATTATTAT
>JAEAOA010000629.1:1750000-1835000 GCA_016746295.1 Potamilus streckersoni
TGCAGACGGGCGTTTCGTTGAAGCTTAGTACATTATTTTGCCTAAGAAATGTGGATCGAGTGCATATGAAACTATAATGATGTGTAGTTTGTACTTCTACCAAACAGCTGCAAAGGAATTGTCTATTATGTGATTGTCGTACTGATCTTTTATGAGATCGATAGACTATTTTCTGATTTTTGTATGAATAATAAAGTATTTGCGATTATATGAGAGAGTGGGATACTATATGAGAGATAATAGTGGGATACTATACGTCGTAAATGTTAGGAAATTTATTTCTAGTTTGACATTATCTGGTACAATATTTCATATGACAGTTGAAGTGTGAAGACAAATTTTTATAGAAAAGTGTTGTCGATTCTGTAAATTGAATACTGACTTTTCTCCAACAAGAGAATGAAGTAGTTCATTTTTTAAAAAAAAGTGCCGAGTTGGTGAGACTTTCTTCTTTCCGCGAGCAGGGACCAGCCTCATTCCTTAAAAAAAAAAAAAAAAAATGTTGCGTGCGTGGGTACATCTTGTCAGGCACGTGACTATCCGAGCAATCTCTAACTGAAACTCTCTCTAATCTATCTTAGTCTACTGTTCAACATGGATCACAGACGACATGTTCTTATATAGGTATTGCATATGTTAAGTAAATTATATCCCAGGATTTCATCTCGGCTTGTAATTGAGAAATCTTAAAATATTTAGACTAGTTTCTTAAGTACGTTTTCAACATGTAGACTCCACGTGCATCCAGTTCTAAGCAAAAGGCCGAGTTTGTAAGTCGACCTTGAATATATCCAGGATATCACGCATGCTTCTAGCGCTTGCCGCGCGCGCGCGCGCGCGCGAGAGAGAGAGAGAGAGAGAGAGAGAGAGAGAGAGAGAGAGAGAGAGAGAGAGAGAGAGAGATGTCGTCGGAATAGGACTAATAAGACTAAGTAGTATAGTGAATATTAAAGAACCCATTATACATATTATTATTAGATTTGTCAAATACCTGATACATTTTCTGGTCTAAACAGCACACATAATGCTAGATGGATACAATTTGTCCTCTAAGTAGTACATATTATAATCTATGGATATATGTTCTCTTTTAAAAGGCACACAATATGCTAGACGAATATGTTTTCACATTTAACTACCACATAGTATACAAGAAAGATATATTTTCTCATTCGTCTAGCACATAGGATACTAGACATGTTTTCTCATCTGAATAGCACATAGTATAACTAGACAGATATGTTTTCTCATCTGAATAGCACATAACTATACAGATAGGTTTTTCATTTGAATAGCACATAACAAATCTAGACAGATATGTTTTCTCATCCAAATAGCAAATAGTATAACTAGACATATGTTTTCTCATCTGAATAGCACATATTATAACTAGACATATGTTCTCTCATCTCAACAGCACATAGTATACTAGACATATATTTTCTCGTCTTAACATCACATAGTATACTAGACAGATATATATTCTCGTCTTACATCACATAGTATTCTAGACATATATTTTCTCGTCTTAACATCACATAGTATTCTAGACAGATATGTTTTATTATCTGAATAGCACATAGTATACTATACGGATATGTTTTCTCAAGTAAACAGTACACAATAAGCAGTGTGAGAATAAGCATCAAATAACCCAATTTTTAAAATACTGAACCTCCTTTTTAATTTGTTTGAAATATTGCGCCATAAATGAACCATAGAATAAGAACTTAAACCCCAATTCGCATCTACACCAACCATACATCTAGTTTACGTCTCATTCATCTTCTGCAAGAGTGCAAGAGAAAGTGCAATGACAAGCATTGTTATGGAAGGTCAGACCGATGCACGGGAGTAACACCATTATTTCCACTCTGAGTGTGTTTATTATATATATATATATATATATATATATATATATATATATATATATATATATATATATATATATATATATATATATATATATATATATATATATATATAACAGGGATATTATGAAATGCAACACTGTCATATAAATGTACTGATGATATTGGATTAAACACTTTCCTGAAGATAGTTTAACATATTAGCGTTTTTGAAACAATTTTTTCTCTGAGATCGGTTATTTTTACAAAATACTTGTTACGACATCAGCGTTATGTTTATCCCTTTGTATTATCTCTACAATATTTTAAAGTTTGCATATGTTTTTTTTTATACAGTGCCACTAGAGAAATGCAAGCTAAGAAATGTCCGTGTAATAGGGTTTCACAATTGAACACTAAGACCATAACATGTTGCAAAACAGAAAATTGAGAAAGAAACAGGTAGAAATATAAGTTACTTCCTGCGTGAAAAGACTGGCAGTAATTCTTCATTTTTCCATGCAAGATACAAAGAGTTAATAGGCTGGTATGTCTTAGAAGACAAATGGTGCTATGCATCGTCCATACTCGAAAACAAACGGAACACTACAGTACAAAAATAAGTAATTTGACTGCGTACAAATTATTTCGGGCCTGACAAAAGGTTTATCTCCAAATCAGTTTACAAAACTAGCTATTTGTACAGAAAAAGAAGCTATAGTAAAACCTGCCTTAATACACATCTCCATAAACGGACACATACACATTAAAAGGATTCGACCTCTTTGCAAAGAATACTTGTCCATAAAGGACACAGTTTTGGGTTTCTTGAGAGCTATATTTAGATTTTTTAAAAACTTTAACATGAAAAAAGTACAGAGCAATTCCATAATATAATATCGTTTATCTCTGAGACTAAAAGAACGCGTAGGTTGCTGAATACTAGTACACATTCACACTATTATGGAAATAATTACATCACTTTTGTCATTTCCAAAGGAAAATTAAAAATAAATGATTAAAATGCATTTTTTGGATTTTCATTGGGGAATTACTACATACGTCTGAAACTAAACACATGCTTGTATTCAAGAACAGAAATGAAACCAAATTCATTGCAACTTCCTTGTTTAACAGAAATATAACCTGTAATCTGAAGTATGATTGCAAGCAATGTCGATGATAGGTAAAATATACTTTCATTTTGAATTAAGACAGAGGATCAGAAAAAGTGCATATATATTTTACAGGATGACAAGATACATTTTTTTAAATTCCGCAAGATATATGAATCAATTTTAAGCTGCTTCAATCTTTTAAAACACAAAGATTGTAACTATGGATTCGCGAGTGAATATGATAATGTTGTTCATTTATTTAAAAAAAAGTAAAAAAAAGAGAATTTTGTTTGAAAGAATGTTTCTAAGTATTTTATTGTCGGTATATATATTGTACACTTATACACTTTGATGGCAATTCATATCGCAACGAATTAGCGTTTTGACTTTGCTATCTTGTCCCAAGATGGCTGATTATTTGACGACCATGCCTAGCAGAGTATCTTGAGCATTATGTAATATGTATTTTTTTATCTGTTACGAATTCTTCAAAAGACTGATTGAGACGATCAATTCAAATTATCCATCTCACTTGTATAAAACAATGTTGTTATTGAAAAGGTTTTTCAAAAATGTTTTGCTATGTACCTTCAAAAATATCCGTCGATTTTCATGTTGTTCGCCTAAACAGGACAAATTGTATTATGCACGGTTATTGAAGCTCCTTCGCATCAACTATTAATGCACAATATAACACCAGCACGTTTTAAATTACAGCCGGCCTAATGC
This sequence comes from Potamilus streckersoni, assembly GCA_016746295.1. Lineage (NCBI taxonomy): Eukaryota > Metazoa > Mollusca > Bivalvia > Unionida > Unionidae > Potamilus > Potamilus streckersoni. Next base: position 1,753,698 of record JAEAOA010000629.1, read on the forward strand.
CAATACATTTAGAATGGACTCCAGTCTATAGCGATGTCCGATTAATTATCTTGTCCATTAGGGTCAAGCAGATGCAGGTGTATAAGATATACATGTACCGACAATAAAATTCGATGCCAATTATTAGGATCTAGAATGGCACGCAAATGATATGTCATCTAGTCAAATTAATCTAAGATGATAGCAAAGACGATAAAAAATAACTAACAAATAACTAACAAGCTATCTACTTATGAAGTTTCAGAGAACTTTGTTTTCTTCTTAATTCAAGTGGACAAAATTACATTTTGAAAAGTTATGATAATGACAGTAGCAAGGCCAATGTCGTTTTTTTCTTAGTATTTTGAAGACATTTATGTATAAGTACCTGACATGTATGTTTCATATATTCGGGGCATCACGGTATAAAAGTATTAATTTATAAACTGAATATATCCTTATAACAGGTCTTCATAGCCCGTGGCCCATTAACGTGTTCTGTCCAACCCTCAATAGAAATTAAAACAGCACAGAAACCTGACCCGTGAACAGTAATTATATTAAAGAAATTAATGTTTGCGGCCCATTAGTGGTCTTAGAAAATGCAATCTGGCCCTTTGCCGATAAAGGCCTTATAAACACACTGTACTAAAAGAAAAACCAGTCTGAAATGTTTTATATAGCTACGGATAACCAAACTAGCAAGAAAAAAATTAAACCTGGCAAAGAAATCACGAACATATAAAAAAATAAACAGTGTCATATAAAAACAATAAACAGTGTCATATATAAAACTGTCATGACAAAACAATACTGTAATATAAAAATATTGTCGGCATCAAGGCACTTAAAATAGCGCTTCAGGTAAAAGTCTAATAATTACGACGGAGGGGCTTGTTGATTTAATGCTGTTGAGTGCGAACTACACATTATACGAATTTACAACAGTTCAGATCCATATTAGATTTGCCTATAGCGCATGGAAGTAACACTTTAAAAGATTTTTTTATTAATGGATGCATATTCATTTCCAGTATTTTACACAACTTATCGTCCATTTGTTGAATTTTTCAATGAACACTAAAGAATGGATAGAGAAACAATATCAAATCTTTCACCAACAAACACTGAACGACAGCAATATCATTGAATTTGAATTGGTAACAAATGGCATATTTATGATAATGAACGAGTACGAAAGATCAGCAAACTGTAGTTTCTTAGTAAAGAAATGTTGCACGGGATCGATTGGAAACATAAGTGGCTTTACTAGCTTATGGTTACCGTCTTGTCGTGTTCTTTCTACATGACTAATAAACTTATAAGACAGTGGTCTTTAAATATATACTTATAGGTATAATAAAAGTGTGTCAGCCCAGTTCCCACACATCATTCTAGCATGAGATTGAACGATGTACATAATTTATAGGTATTACAGAGTTCAATGTTTAAAACTACAAGTATCAAGTTCACAATATAAATATAATAACAAGTGAACCCAAGAGACTTGTCATGTACATAGTACGATAGTTTATACAACTATAATTCTTCCATATGATGTCAGCATCGACAAAGAATCGTAATTTGAATATCATGCGGAATTCATGAAAAGACATAATTTTAGGCGTGAACTATCAGTTCATACACACTTCTAACAAGAAACCGTTTTTGAATGATCACGGATATAACGAGAAGGAAATTACAGATTGAGGTCCAAATGATGAATAAATCGATGCATTATTTGCTCGTGAGATTTCGACATACCTATTTACAATCTGAAATGAAAAGAGTATTATAGAAAATCAGTAGAAAATGAGAATTATGAAATAATACAGAAGCCAACGCTTTATCCTTAATTTCTTTCCTTAACGATACAAACAATTGTGAATTGAACATTGTCTGAATTATGGAAATATTATCATGGTTGCAGAGTTGAATACTACATATATCAAAGTTTAAAATCATTTCATTAAGTCAGATATTTGCATTATGGGTAAACTTGGAATAAATTAGCACGAGCATATTTCGTAAAAGAATGTTAGCTAACCACGAACCATGGGCTGCTTACTTGATAACGTTCATTTGCTGATACAGTTTTTGCAATGCTAATTTTCATTGGTTCTTAGAGTTCGCAATGCTAATTTTCATTGGTTCCTAAAGTTTTGTTATTGACGGACTCCTTGGTGTTTTCTTATTTTCCGAATGCATGAGAGAAGAATCAAACTTGGTACAATCAATGTGAAAATTGATTTGCTTTTAATCGCTTGAAGAAACGAAGTGGCATTTAAGTGAGTGTTCCTGCAAAACCATGCATACAGGGACTTGTTATAAGTATGTGAATGAAAGTAGTATACGTTAGAAGGCTAATATCAATAAATATGTGTGTCGAATCATTTCAAATTGATACAAACGATGGGCTATTGATATCATGCAAGTTAGCATCGGATCAAGAAAGGGAAAATTAGTACAGAAGGCTTGTTGTTTCAAATACAAAAAGGCAGGAACCTAGAAAATTAATATCTGATTCAAAATTAGTTAGTACTTACCTTATTAAAATCCGATGTAATAGTTAATGATCCAGGGATTTAGCATCGGGACGAATTTTTTTGGAACATTTAATGAATTGAGTATTCCACTTGTGTTTATTTGGAAGTAATTACAGGAAATACTAGTCTTTAATTAGTCCACATCAAAAATGTTTATTTTTCGTGTTATTTGGTACACTCCAAATGTATATTACAGATGTCTTTGTGTGAAACCATTAGAAACCAAGTCCTAAGAACATACACTTTTCCAAATGAAGCCATTAACATTGAATTCCAAACGAAATGAAGGCAAACTGAAAGATGCATAGGGTTTATGTTACGAAAGCGGATTTATGTGAATTTCTTCACATGGAAGTCCTCAGCCGGAAGCTCAAGATATGATTTCGCATGTTCTCTCGCCGTGTGTTATATCTACTGTGTGCATTGATCTGTGATGGAAATGGACTGCAAGCCCAGCATGTGTTCCTGTGATACTGCTATACTGACGGAGAACGACCCCGCGCTGTGTGTTTATATCCAAATTGTGTATCAGAGATGATTATGGCATCACGTGATCTCACAGTGGCACAGCGGTTGAGTCTTGCGTAGTGAGACAATTGATTTAACGTCATGGAAAAACAATGTTATTTAACAAGGCTGAATTCAGAAAAGACTGCACACTGCCGAGTACTACATCATTGTTTGCCTGTGCATGATAAAATCTAAAGGATAATTGCAAACTCTAGCAGAAAACTTAGATGTTTAAGATAACATACTCTTTCCAGGCTTTGTGCAGAAAGGACACGGGTTTTGTAATGGTTCTCTTTTGTTGTAACTTCTGTCTTAACTGATATGGAAATATTCAACATTTACAAATCAAATAACATTGACAATTATATATATATATATATATATATATATATATATATATATATATATATATATATATATATATATATATATATATATATATATATATATATATATCTGTGTGTGTGTGTGTGAAAATATTAAATAATATTTCTTAACAGACAAAATTTGTCATGTGGATTCAAATGTTTTCGAATATATATTTATACTAATAAACAATGCTCAAGATTGCACTGCCAGATAACTGAATAAATATAAAAAATCAGGCAGATAAATAAAAAGAACATCTGGGAAGAAGTTCATTTGATAAAACAAGATCGGTGCAAACTTGTGATAAATGGAATCTCAAACTCGTTTCTCTACACAAGATATTCAGGAACCTACATTACCAAATGCCATGTTCTTGACTAAGTAATATATGGTGGACTTGCAAATGCACCATTTAAAATATTCACTCCTTTTAAATCCACGATTGCATTCTTTTTTCTATTATAACAGTGGTGCAGGAAGTTCAATTGTGAACAAGAGACATTCTGAATTTGCTCCCTTTATTAGGTTTGAACAGAATTTAAAAAAACTTTTTGTTTTGTTTTGTGAAGTTTCACTCCGCTTCTTAGCACATGACAGACTATACATGGCGAGAAACAGGTAAACTTTGTCACTTACATATGTCTTTTAATGAGACTCGAACCAACAAGGACAAAGGTGAGATATGAGTAATCAGTAAAACCAAACGTCTTAGACCACTTGGCCATGACAGCCCCATTAGGATAACAGAATAACTTGTCTGCAATTGGGTTGTGTCATTCTTGATTACACGTATCGGGTAGATGAAAATAGCATGTTGTGATGGAGATGACGAGACTGTTGATGTTGTCATTGTTTAGGCGAGACATCGATTTGGTCCTAATGTTGGATGATAGTCACTAGAAGGTTGACCTTTTTACCTACTAGTTATGTTTTGATAAAGTTGCTTCTAATGTAGATCGAATAAAAAGGATTTCAGTTTACCTTGAAGCTTCTTTAAAACAAAGAGCAATGAACATACAAGGTGACCAATTTCTTATATTCATATTCGACCAATTTGTGCGCTGGAGTTTTTTTTTTCATCTCCAAACTGTCGTAGCTATCAGTATGCAACTATGCGATGAGAATTATTATGAGTAGTTATTAAGATAGAAATCAAAACTTTCAAAGGTTTCGCATAACATCAATTCCAAACTTTCAACCTTGTTGTTGTTGTTTTGGTGTTTAGCAAACTTTCTAAGAGCAAGATAGGCTATATATGGTGCCAAGTATATTTGATGGATCAAGAACCATGAAAACCCCAGTAAGAATCGGCGACCCATGGGAAGTTACTGGTAATCTTTCTCACATACCTACAATGGCGAGCTTGAGACTCGAACCCACTCGGACAGAGGTGATATTGCAGCCATCGGTAAAGACGAGCACGTAAGAACACTTGGCCACATCAACCACCTCCTTATACATTCTTTGACAAGTTATACAGTTAGTTCCAATGATATTATTGAATACATTCTTTGACAAGTTATAAAGTTAGACCCAATGATATTATTGAATACATTCTTTGACAAGTTATACAGTTAGACCCAATAATATTCTTGAATACATTCTTTGACAAGTTATAAAGTTAGACCCAATGATATTATTGAATACATTCTTTGACAAGTTATACAGTTAGACCCAATGATATTATTGAATACATTCTTTGACAAGTTATACAGTTAGATCCAATCATATTCTTGAATACATTCTTTGACAAGTTATACAGTTAGATCCAATCATATTCTTGAATACATTCTTTGACAAGTTATACAGTTAGACCCAATGATATTCTTGAATACATTCTTTGACAAGTTATACAGTTAGACCCAATGATATTATTGAATACATTCTTTGACAAGTTATACAGTTAGACCCAATGATATTCTTGAATACATTCTTTGACAAGTTATACAGTTAGACCCAATCATATTCTTGAATACATTCTTTGACAAGTTATACAGTTAGACCCAATGATATTATTGAATACATTCTTTGACAAGTTATACAGTTCATATAGTTGAATATAACTTTCCAGAAATTAAAGATTCAGGAAAGTTATTAAAATTAAAACTTGAGGCTTGAACAAGTTTTTGTTCAGGAAAACTGTAGGTAACTTTTGCTTCGGTATAAAACAAATCAGTTAAAATTTTTTCTTTATCTTAATATTGACAATATATTTTAAAGTGTTAGAACGTTTTGAAAGTAGATCTAATTTATGATTTGTCATTTTTGTTTAGTTTTGACAGCTATTAAATCCAATATCATTGTCAAGTATTGTTCGATATTGTAAAGCTTCTTAAGGTGAGAAAAGTGCCCATGCCAAATTAACAACAGTACCAAGCTATTCATCATTATTATAGCGGATTGATGGTATAGACCCACCTCATCTTTAATTAATGTTAAAAACCCTCAAACCTTTTGTCAAAGATAACTTTATTGTCCGCATCTGCGGAATAAAAATTAATATTGTGCAAAACATGCAGACAAATTTTCAATCACATGACTTTCTTATTCAAATGTAACTGACATGACGTTGTATATTCACTTGATCCAAAGGTCTTTCTATTAGAGCATCTGTTAAAAAAAATTTCTTTATATTCTAAAATCTTACGGAGAGTTAACAAAGATATTGACGATGACATCAAGTTAAGGCCGAGTTTAATCTTATCATAGCCAAACTGATTTAGGATTGATAAAACTAGGCCCTAGAAATGATCTATCTCGTCAGAGATTCCATCCGGTTTTGACCTCATAGTGACAGCTTGTCTTGAACGTTAGGCATAATATCAAACGCAAAATTGAAAGACCCTGTCTTATACATATGCCAGGTTCTCTTACAGAACAAAGTAAAGTATATTTTGCATTTCATATCTTAATTGGAATCGCACGTGCTTGGAAATCGGATCATGATATTAGTCTACGTGATCGCAACGATCAAGTTTAATATTAGGAAATCAAACTGACTTGAGGCACAAAAATCACAAGCCGGAAAAAATTGGATTGTCTTATTGGTCTGTCCCATTCACTATCCAGTTTATTTTTGTTCTCTTTTTGGCAGTCTTTGTCATAAGTTTCGCCGTTATAAATAATAACAGATAAATAATGAAAGATCTGTCATATGCAGATGTAAGATTATTATAACCAACATAATATTTGAACGGATCGTGTCTGTCATATCCAGATTTTCAATTTATGTGGGAATCAACAGTATGTATTGGATAAATCGCTAGATTGCAGATTACTTTGCTATTTCTATTAAAAAAAAAATTTCATTTGAAAATTTACCCCCATTTTAAGTTAGTCGTATATTCCCGAAATAAGGCAGAACGTATAGTATGATTTTATCAGTCATTCGCTCTGATACCAGTTTCTTTTCCGCAAAGTAACCCAAGCTATCCACTATTTTAGAGTTACCAGACCTTTTGGATGGCTTGCACTTGTAGTACGTAGTGACCGGGTTGGTCAAACGTCAGTTACTGTGACTAGATACGTGGTTTCTGCATAATAGCCTGAGTACTCTATTATGTACACTAACCAATAATCGTGAAAAACTTTCTCTTCTCTTTTGATTTCAGCCAAAATTCTATAGGTTAAGATTACTGTAACTGATAGAACAAACATAACTTTCCACCATCTACGATTACTAAACTTTGTTGTTAAGCCTGAATGTGGAGAGCTAGAAAATATTTATTGATTTTTGGGTGGAAAGGTCAAAGGTGACTGTGATGGAAAGAAAATCAATTGTTTCCGCACTATAGCATTAGTTCTGCGTCACACAGCTGACCCAAACTTGACGAGTAGCTTGCACTCGAGGTAAAGAAGCCTAACGATTTGGCTATCAAAATGTCAAAGGTTCGATGTCACGAGCCGAAAGAAGAAAAAAAAAACGTGATTTCTGCACAAAATGTTTATTGACGACGTATTTTCACCAAAGTTATTAGATAATTTATACTTTGAGTAGCAAAGAAGGCATTGCAAATTTGGAGTCGAAAGGTCAGGATGACTGCAAACAGACAACCGTTGTTTCCATCATGACTTATGTTTAAAAGCCTATATATTCGCGGGTCACAAGATAAAAAAGACTAAAACAAATGTTTTACGGAATAATTGAGAGAATAATAAAGGCAATTGTAGACTTTCGGTTCTAAAGTTTGAGGGCAACGACATTGTATGCCTAATAAGAAAATAATCAGTTCTGCACAACACACTTAATGTATGGAGAAGAACTATTAGACAAAAGACAGGCTCAAATTGTGTGGTTCAAGGCATTGTTGCTGATAGAAGGATACAATTTCAGAAACTCTTGATAAGATATAGTGAAGCTATAGCTATTGAACGTGTGCATGCTACATAGAGAAAACTGCCTATCAGTGAATCACGCCTCTGCAGATAACATTAACAACCCAAAGGTGATATATATGATTGTGTGTCAAATTTCCCAGAAAAGCAGCCTATTCCAACTAGAAATAATTGTCCTGCATTTAAAATATAACAGAAAAAAATGTTACAAAAACCTCTTGAAACGCATAAAAAGAGAAGTATCAGTAGATGTATCCCGCACCGAACAGGTAACATGCATTAGACGTTTTTAACGAGATTGCCTTAGTTTTTTTGCATACATACAGATTTGATTGGCACTGGACATCGGTGTATAAGAATTTCATATAAACAAGGATTATTAAACCAAATGTGGTGAATTGGTTTAATTCCACCATTCCTTATTTATTTTGTGTATAAGAAATTTTTAAGGCAGAAAAATGTTTTGAAATACAGTCCATAATTACAGAAGTCAATTGAAAACGTTCTTTTACTGAACATATACAAAATATTTCAGATAGGTACCACACTGCTTATTTTGTCTATCTGACTTAAGTAGGTAAATGAGTTCATCGCCATTTTATCGTTGATTTTCCCCTTCTTAAACTGTATCGCTCAAACCAGATGGAAAATAGCAGAAACGTTACGAGATGTTCCGATTGTATACAAGTTAGCATTGAAATAATAGTTTAGGAAAGACAACATTATGATGGGAGGGATTAAAACATTTAAATTAAATTCCTTTAATTCGGCGTCGTTAGCTAGGGAATGATCTCCCGCGGTGTAATTTGCCCAGTGTGGACGAATAGATGGAACGATTCAGAAAGCTGAGAAAAGTATTGAAAGAAATAAAAACAACGAGCCCCCTTTCAATAAACATATAAAATTTTAATCAGCTAACAAATAATAAAAACAAATTCAATTCCCATACAACCTTTTTACTAAATTACATATACTCAAGTAACATAGACATAACTCACCTTCCAATCTGACCAATTGTCAGTGACATAATTTAATTACAGTGTAAGACTTTAATCATAATTTGCGAGTTTTGACGTTGAGCTCAATTGCAAATGCGGTGACAGCATTATCTGTCAATGGTCCTCTCACGACTTGTTTCCAACGTCTAGCCACGTGCTTTGTCCTCTTCCAACCCTCGCTATTCTGACATCCCGTAGATGTAGATTTTCCACTTTAACTCATTGGGTTCCTTCCGTATTCCTCCTTCTCCTTCTCTCTTTCAGAGTGCGAAGTACGAAGCTATTCACTTACTGCCGTTTTCTCTTTCCAAACAAACAGTTCTAGCCTTAGTTTGTCTTTTTTCCTAAGACAACTATCTGGCCCTTTTTGTGGCAATTTCTCGAAGAACACTAATCACTAGCGTCTACGGAGTTAACTTAGTCTTCTCTCAAGAAAAATCTGACTAAAGGATGTTTTTAAGAATTCCTAAATTGTTTCTCAAAGTGTACACTCTTTAGTTTCCCTGGCAAATCAGAAATAACTGTGCATAAAAGTTGACCTCCATATAACGTTTCTTTCATCATTTGCACCAGCCTAAAATATGCTGCAAGTAGCTTCCCTTGAAAAATCGATTATTTGACGTGCGTCCCTTTTAAACTGGTACGGGTTTGAGTATTATACGCGTGCGCCCTGTACCATAAAAGTGACCATGTCAGAGTCTACTGAAGCTTCACGTAGTTCCTTTTATGTTTAGAGATGAAATAAAGAAGTAATCATTTGAACTCTCTCTCCAGATGTTTCGGCTTGGATTATGTTAACTTCAAAGTACAATTAACTGAACCTTGAGTTTCAACAAGTTTCACAATTCGACATATCAGAAACACAATGCTTCAAAATTACATTAAAATTACTCACTATGTCCTGAACTGTCGTGAATAAAATCAACTGCAGTTGTCAAAGTTAGACATGGGCATGCTTTTATTTATTCTCAACTTTCAAATATTTTCCCTTTTAAATGACATCAGATCCAGTATCTGTTTTAATTTTGTGCATGCAATAAAATTAACAGGCTTGAATATCAGATAATAATACTGCATGCTACTAACTAACTACCAATGAGGCTGGTTTGGAAATTCAGCTGATATATTCGACCTAATGGTTTTAGGACAATTGTAAATTTCTGCTTTATCTTGTATTCTTATAGTAATCAGGTTCTGGCTAGTTATACATTACAGACTGTGATTTACATTTCGAGGACATTTATGCTAGCATTGTATATAATGCACTGTCAGATCTGGGTCTATGCAGAAAGTTTAGAGTAATCAGTAAAACTAACAACTCTGATCTGTCAGCACATTATGTGACGGCAGATCGGAGTCTGTGTTGATTGCATATTATCTTGACTTATAAACAAGTATAAATGTTAATAAGATAATTCACCATGTTGAAACTAAACTTACACTCTTGTAATCAAAGAAAAACGTGAAATCAACATGTTAAAACTCGACTTATACACAAGTATGGACGGTAGCAGGTGAATTCAACATAGGTTCACTGGTGCAACTGCGGGAATCGCCAACAAAGATCTGCCATTTTATACTGATCCTGCAGAAAAGGTCAGCCCAGAACAGCCATTTCATACTGCAACTGCAGGAAACGTCAGCCCAAAACAGCCATTTCAAACTGCAACTGCGGGAAACGTCAGCCCAGAACAGCCATTTCATACTGCAACTGCGGAAACGTCAGCCCAGAACAGCCGTTTCATACCGCAACTACGGGAAACGTCAGCCCCAAACAGCCATTTCATACTGCAGCTACGGAAAACGTCAGACCAGAACAGCCATTTCATACTGCAACTGCGGGAAACGTCAGCCTAGAACAGCCATTTCATACTGCAACTGTGGGAGACGTCAGCCCAGAACAGCCATTTCATACTACAACTACGGAAAATGTCAGCTCAGAACAGTCATTTCATACTGCAACTACGGGAAACGTCAACCCATAACAGCTATTTCATACTGCAACTACGGAAAACGTCAGCCCAGAACAGCCATTTCATACTGCAACTGCGGGAAACGTCAGCGCAGAACAGTCGTTTCATACTGCAACTGTGGGAAACGTCAGCCCAGAACAGCCGTTTCATACTGCAACTGCGGGAAACGTCAGCGCAGAACAGTCGTTTAATACTGCAACTGTGGGAAACGTCAGCCCAGAACAGCCGTTTCATACTGCAACTGTGGGAAACGTCAGCCCAGAACAGCCGTTTCATACTGCAACTGTGGGAAACGACAGCCCAGAACAGCCGTTTCATACTGCAACTGTGGGAAACGTCAGCCCAGAACAGCCGTTTCATACCTGCAGGAGTAGCACATCTGCTTGTCCTCCTCTGATTCTAAGCGAGCATCATTGATTCTGATATAACATCACCTTACACTACAGTATTTAAAGCTCTTAGCATTTCACCTTTGGGTGAGCATTTTATATTGGCACATTTAATAATGTAGACAAATATAATGGTTTAATACCTCAGGGTTTAGTATTTAAAATTTCTTTTTAAACTACAAGCCGTCATAACAAATCTATGAACTGGAACAGTCACTAAAGTATGTTATTACACTGACGCAAACTTAACATTTCGTTTTGATACGATTAATTAAATACAATAATTGGCATTTGATTTTTATTCAAATATTTAGACGCTTTATTGTTCGTGAATGACTTGATGACTACATTGAAATGTAAATGTTTTCTATGGAGGAGAGGATTCGATTGTATAATATAGAAGTATGAAATAGTGTGAACTGTTGTTAGTAAAAGCAGAGAATTTAGGTTAGATAGAACAAATACTGTCAATACATTTTTATACACCACATATAAGCCGTTTAATAATCTGATGTACTACTTTACTAAACAAAATCTACTTTACGAATGAAAATAAGGAGTTAGATTTATCTTCTGGCTATTTGCAATAAAATATTCGCACTAGTAATTCATTTTTATATTACTTTATCTCAACATGGCAATAAAGGTTGCGGAAAAATTTGAAGCACCAACAAAACAAAAATATTCATTACCAAGAATGTATATTCTCCACAAATTTCGTTTATGACGCTGCGACATCAACGGTATATTAAATAAAGATTAAATGTTTTGAAAAGCATCAGAGATTTTAATAGAACCTAGCAGCACCAATCTCCTGAAAATTATTAACGAAATACTTGTTGCAATTTTTATTTTCGTAACACAGTGAAATATACTAAGTTAAAAATGTACACAGCTAAAATTTTAATACAGTGAAATATAATAAGCAGTAAAACTTACAAAACTAGCATTTTAACGCAGTGAAAGATACATAGATAAAAGGACACAGCTAACATTTCTACCACAATTTCTAATACTGAAATGATAAAAGTTGTCAGGAAACACGAGGTGGGATTCAAAATGAATTTAACTAGTCTGATCATAACTGTGGAAGCATTTGTCAAGTATTTCGGCATTATTGATGAGTTATTGGGGAAAAATAGAATTTCTTTTGATTCATGTATCCTGGGTTGTCAAGCGAGAGTAAGCCAGCTGTTTATTGTTTGCTATATGTGGAATCTAATTTCACTTTTATGGAATCCGTGGTACTAAATGTAGCATAAAACAAAGTGAAAAGTTGCCACTACCTTCCTTCTCTTCTGCAGATGACACTGTATCGTTTTTTTTGTACAGAAGCTTTTAGAATAGTACGAATAAAAGATAACATAAATAAAAGAGTCTATACGCAGTGTATTGTTACATATGTGATTAAATGGTTTGTGTGTAACTTTTATAATTATTTTTATCTCATTTCTGTTTCATTGCATTTTATTGCAATTAATATTTATCGGATTAAATATTCTTTTCTTCAGTAATGAGATAAATGTTGTTTACATAAAACGTAGATGTATTACGTGAGAATTATCATTTAGTCCGTTTTACCCTGGCAACAGTGTCAATAGGAAGTTAAAATAATTGGTCAGTATCAGGTGCATACTTTCTTTGTATGATTACTGTGTGTAAACAACCTTTTTATAATTGGTTCTTAAGTGGGGACAAATTGGTCTACGTATTTAAATAAGTGTAGTAAGAAATCATATGACCAATCTCGCGAGACTTGAAATGAGGCATTGGGTTTTAAAATACGCAATCCTAATATTTTTCGGGAGAGTCTTTCTAACACCTTAAAGGAACAATCTGTATTATTTTTTAATTTGTTGCCAGAATTGTTTATTCTTCGTCTGATTTTTGGATTTAATAATTTATTCTCCTGGAAACTCAACAAGTTGACTTTTTTATTTTAAAAAAACTGAAATATATTCATGGAAGTTTATATAGGAATTATTCGGAAACAAAGACTGATTTAAGTGAGGAATTGTTGATATTCATACATTGGACTACATCTGACGTCATCGCCTTCCATATTAGTAAGTAGTTGGGACTTGAACCTGGATTATTATAGGTTTATTTAGTGAAAAGACTTGTGTTTTCATTTTTAGGATCAAATTTGGGATTATATTCACAAACTGTAAGTCCAATTTGCCAATTTTTACATTGTTCTCTAGGGAAATAAATTGTTTTGTTAAAATATACAAAGCTTGTTGGCTTTCACTCTTTCCTTTGTTACTAAGTACGAGCAACGAGTACTTGTCACGATACAATATTAAAACAATAATGACTTGAAACAGGTAACTAGCTGCAGCATGTCAAGAGTGAGTAGCCAGCTACGTAAATGAGACTTAAGTTAGCGAAATATGAGTTTAAATGGCCATTGTGATAAGAATTATTCATCAAGCTTCATTTTATAAATAAACACCTTGACTTATACACGAGTATTTTATAAATAAACACTTTGACTTATACACGAGTATTTTATAAATAAACACCTTGACTTATACATGAGTATTTTATAAATAAACACTTTGACTTATACACGAGTATTTTATAAATAAACACCTTGACTTATACACGAGTATTTTATAAATAAACACCTTGACTTATACATGAGCATTTTATAAATAAACACTTTGACTTATACACGAGTATTTTGTAAATAAACACCTTGACTTATACACGAGTATGGACTTTAACATGTGAACTATCTCAAATTTTGTCTGAAATTGTAGTTTTATAGCTAGTGCTATTTTCAGGCTTTCTTGGCAGTGCAAACACAACATTCTGTCTTACGGTAACGAATCGAGAGACGTTCAGAAGCAAACAAAACTACCTTACTTATGACAGATTTCAGTGATCGAAAAATGTCGAAAATAACCGAAATATCATTTTCTGTAATTAGTCGCATTTGAAAAATGTTTCACAAAGTACTTTCCCAGAAATCGAAAGAGAAGCACGAAACCAAAAATGATGACCATGTACTTTCTTGTCATTTTCATCACAATTTTTGACAATGATACATAACCCTTTCAGGAACTTATCATAGTTTTTAATGAGAATGTTATCGTTCATGTTTCTGAAAGCAGAAACTAACAGAAGATTAAAGTGTTTACGATTCATGAGATGAACAAAAGAGGTATTTGTCTTTTGAAACATGTATCTATTACAAAAACACAATCTCATTTCTAACATTAAAAAACAACGACAAAAAAAAAAACGCCACACGTACCTTGTTGACATTGTACTACGGTACAAGAGAGTCTGACTAACCATTGGCTGCACATGAAGATGTATCAATGTGACGTCATCGAGCGTCTGGCATAACCAATAGCAGCGCATATTGATGATGTCCCAATGAAAGGTCATAAAATTTACTGGTCGCGACATGTCCCTGAACGAGACCTCTATCACACAATAATAATAATAATAATAATAATAATAATAATAATAATAATAATAATAATAATAATAATAATAATAATAATAATAATGATAATAATAATAATAATAATAATAATAATAATAATAATAATAATAATAAAAATAATAATAATAATAATAATAATAATAATAATAATAAAATGCAATCTTTGTGGAGGAAAAGGGTCGTTTTGGAGTCACGATACATTTGGATATGTACGGCTTAATAATTGAGTCTCTTCTCACTTCATGTTCTTTAAAAGCAGGTTTATCTATTTTTTACTCAACTTACCATTTAGACCGCACAGGTGTTCTAGTCTTTAGAGCGTCCGCCTCGGATGCGGGAGGTCATGGTCTCGAGCCCCGATTGTGTCATACCAAAGACTTGCAAAAATGATACTAACAGCTACCTCGCTTAATGCTCAGCGTTAAGAGGTTAGTCTTTAGCTAGGCCTGGTGTCAGGATAATGTGACTGGGTGGGACATCATGCTACATGTCGGCCTGATGCTCCAGTGCTAGACATCGCTATAAACTACTACACTGCAGACATAGTAGCGATATGACTGGAAATTTGTTTAAAAGCTACGTTAAAAATCTAAGTCACATACTTACCATTCATGCCCAGATTTCAAACAATTTCTTTTCCTCAGATGGAGTAGTGTAATTTCTTTTAAAGGTACAGATGAAAACATTTAGTCAGATGTTGAGGCAGTAAAATGGATCTTAAAATAACTATACAATTCAATCTGCACGCCTGAGAGTGATTTTTTTTTGTTCTTGGAAAATCACTTCAGGAACTCCTCAAATTAAATAGTCTTTAGAAGTCATCCTCAGATACTTCTAAAAACTTTTTTTTAAGAGCAGGCTAGTGTTTAATGCAAACTGAATTATTAAAAAAAACAGTTAACGATATTTAGAAATATTAGTTTTAAAAAGATTTGAAATTTATTGTTATTCTTGGGTCATCCCCCTTATTCACAACACAGCTTTTCATTTTCAGTACACAGTAACCTGAAATTTGTATATTCAAAAGTGAACAAACAAATTAATGAACAATAAATAATAATTGATATTTAACTAGTTTCGGCAAGTTACTAGACACCAACGTCCGCAACACGTACACACATTATCATGCGCTTGCATTGGTTTTAATATTGTACTATGAAAAAGTATTTACAGCGGAATGTAGCAAATAAAACAAAATAGGTGGTAAAAGTAAATTTGATGTCACTTGTTCATCTTTCTCTAGGAATCATTAAAAGACGATTGTCACAAAGGCATAATGTGACTAATCCCACCTTAGTTTACATTACTTTCATAACGTTTCCATCTTCCTAAAAACAACTGTAATTTAAAGAAACAACAACTGCCTAGATTATTGTGTTACCAATACGAATATTTTCCGGCCACGCAAATCAATGCTAACTCAGCAATATCGAAATGAATAGCATTTTACAAAATGAAGTTGTTATAATTTGTTATTTTCTATAAATGTGACAACAAAATATATCAATGAAAATATCAGACCCAGTAATGAAATGAAATTCAATGTTACATTATTCTTGCATTATATTTGAAAGTGATTACTGATACTTCTGTATATTGTTATAAATGTATTTCACTGTTTTCAGATATTCATGTGATATGTTCAACCTGTTTTCTTTTCAGTCTGTGTACAATATCATGCACATAACAAAACAACAAAACTGTGAAATGCTTACAGCGTATCAATTAAATTTTAACGTTGCCTACTGGAAAGATAGATATCATCACATCAGAGATAATGCACACATTTTTGAAGGACAAAAATTCCTTAAAAACTATGCTCTTTGACAGACTAATTTTAAAAACTTCGAAATCTAGAAGTGATTCGGATCTGAATATTTGGTTTGAGCTATTGCCTGTTATGGGTTTGAGGATTACATACAATATAAAGATGTTGTGTCGGGACAAAGAGAAATATTCAAGTTAAGCCGTGTGTTAGAATGATGGACATCATCTAACTTATCGAAGATTTACGATAATTGTGAAAGGTATCCAAATACAGACACATAAATATTAAGATGAAATGTTTAAATGCATTCAGTAAAATCCGCTTACTTAAAATAGAAAAAAAAACCAGTGAAAAAATCCCGAAATTGTCTCTTCAATATTTTTTTTTACAATTATGTGACACTTAATCCTTGGCTTAAATAAAATTGATTATTCATAAAGATACGAATAGTAAATAGCTTTTTACATTATTTTGTGTAGAAAATCTTGGTAAATTGAGTATGGATTTTTAAAGGTATACGTTTGTATTATTCTTGCATTTCAAATCAATGGAATTAAACAATAAATTGATATCATGTGCAGCTCGAGTAAATAGTTAAAGTGCGAAATCTGTCAGTTATACATTTAGTCTAAATAGAAATAGCTCTTGTGCACTTTAGACATAAAAGACAATCAAATTACATGCATAATCCAAGTCCTACTAGTAACATTGTCCGCACTCTTGATGCGTTTAATATTTTGTGAGCTTTGAAAGCGAAAACAGTATAAATTGTTGGAAATATTAGTAACAAAAGGACGTACCACGCTTTGGATACCTTAAAGGGGACAAAATCCCTAACCTGCAAAATTTTATTGTAAATAGAAGGATATGTAGTAGTTTGTGTACATAATCTATCCTGACTATTTTTTTCTTTGCATTTATTGTATTTGCACAAACATTTAATAATAAAAATTCCGAGATCAAATGGAAAGAACATACCCCTCAAGTTGTTATCTCCCTTTCATACAAGCAGGATGTGACGTCATTTGAGACGATTCCCGTACAACAGGAATATAAATACTCAGTGTCAAGTAGAAACGATGTTTCAATGCGCAGCTCTAAATTGTGTGAATAAAAGCAATTCCCGACAAAAATTTTTTCTTCACATTTCTATAGGACCCTAAAGAGTGATTTGTATGGGCGATCAAATTAAAGAGAGAAGGGATCTTTGACCGAGACATTTCGAGCTTGAAAGTTTTTCAAAAGACCATAGATTCTTCTAACTATTTGGTCTGAGCCAAAACGTTAGCGTTTGAAGCCTGATGCAGTGCCGACTCTTTTCTAAAATATTTTTCTACTCTGATAACAAGACAGAAGACGAGAAGCACGCCGGCGAGTCGTAGTCGACATAGGCGAGGGGGCATCACAGGAGTCTGCAGTTTTATTAATAAAGCACGACGAAATTTCTGACTACATGAAATTTCGTCGTGCTTTATTGATAAAACTACAGACTCCTGTGGGAACATTAAGGACTCAATAATTCAGGAGCACCGTCAACGTTTCAATACCTGAACGTGTAATTTCAGCCAATAAAGTTTAAAACCTCAGTAGCTTCTGATATTTTATTTTGCCATTATACACATACATTCACACATATTTCTAGAACTGTCATAAGTTTTCAGATTCATCAGTCAGAAACGAGAATACGTGAATCATGTGAAGGTTTCAGATGAGAAGGTCTTGCGAATCGTGCTCACTACACATGATGGTAATATTTTTATATTTTTTTTTATTCTACACCCTACGGAAAAATCGTCTATATGATGTGTCGGTAGAGTCTAAAAGGACAAAATAATTTACTGAATAGTATAGTTATTACACATAATTTCACAACAACTCAATCACTTTATACATGGCTACGTGGTATTTATTTTTTAACAGATTGGTTTATGGAGCCTTGGAAGAGGTGGTGTGTAACATGTGCTCTCTCTCTCTCTCTCTCTCTCTCTCTCTCTCTCACACACACACACACACATACACACACACAGACACACACACCTATTTTCTCTTCCGAGAGCCACTGAGATTGGCAACAAATATTCTATTCTTGGTTGGACATTGGAACACATTTACTACACAAGCACCTGTGTGGAAAAAAGGTTAAAATTATTTGAAAAAACTGTTGCCTGTTTGATATTTTAAATGTCTATTTCTTTGACGAGCATTCATCCAATTATGACATGTACAAGTCCATATCAATAGCAGTTGGATTAATCCAGGCTATAGAAAGTGAAAACCAATCTCCAGCCTACCTTCCCCCCCAAAAAAAAACAAAAACTGGCAAGAAAAACTCTGATCTGTAATATTAAATTGTTTTGACTTAAAAGAAAATGAATAGAAAGAAGAAGAATTAATGAAACAAAAAAGGAATTGTGAAAGAAATCGTAATCGGTAGAAAATTATAGCCCTCTCCCTATCCGATTTATTGATTAGATTTTGTACTGCTATTTAGTTTGATATTTAAAATTAAAGGTAGTTTATAATCATCGTCATTGTCAGAACCTGACGATTCCTGTACATCTTTGTCACACGAATTTGTCTCGGATTCATACATATAAGGTTGGATGTTCATGAAATATTCTACTTTTGGATTGTCATCCACATCACTGACAGTCGACATAATTTAAACATTCAAGTACAGCCAACTCATAGAATGATTGACTGTATTATCATAGGAGTCTTCAGTTTTTTCAATAAAGCACGACGAAATTTCTGACTACATGAAATTACCTTAACGGTAATATAAGATAATTATTTTATAATACTGTTAGGTGATTTCATGTAGTCAAAAATTTCGTCGTGCTTTATTGATAAAACTGCAGACTCCTGTGTTATTATCAACAATGCCAGCGTGTACAGTGTCTCAAATGACGTCACATCCGCTAATGTTCAGGGGGAGGGAAGTGCGTTAGTTTTTTCAAGACGGATCGTGAGAGATGATCGGTTTGTCATAAATTTCTTCGTAACGAGTAAAAAAGAAAGGTACAAATTTTCAGAAAATGATACTTATATATATATATAGCAAATTAAATACGGAGTTTGCGCGAATTTCAGTTTTGCATGTTTGTCCCCTTAAAACTCAAAGACGCTAATCATGTGATTGTAGGATACGTATTCTTATGTTGTAAAAAAAATATAGTTTACATTATGATTTTAAATGCAAGTTTGAAATTTCCGGTACTCGCATCTGCTTTCTAATTGTTTGTGGCCAGAGTGAAAGGTATCAGGAACTATTTCCTGATCCTTCTAAGCCAAGTTATAATATGGTATCAATATATATATATATATATATATATGTATATATATATATATATATATATATATATATATATATATATATATATATATATATATATATATATATATATATATATATATATATATATATAATGAAATATATATATATATATATATATATCTCATGAAATATATATATATATATATATATATATATATATATATATATATATATATATATATCATGAAACATATATATATCATGAAATATATATATATATATATATATATATATATATATATATATATATATATATATATATATATATATATATATATATATATATATAGTCATGAATTAAATTTATTTCTCGTCAAGCTTATTTAGAGTTTGTACTCGCTTATAAGATCCTCGCCCTCCGTAGCGTAATGCACCCTCAGATCAAGGTATATCTTGTTTGTTCTTCCCATTACTCCTAACAGACCCCAGATCATACTGCGCGTTATCTGACGCAGATATAGGTCTGTGTAGTTTGCAGTTGTACTCGTCTTATAAGCGAGGACGTACGATGGTAGGTAGGTATTTTATATACACATACAAGAACACCATGTTAAGTTGGTGTTTTGTCATTATTTTGTTTTCCGTCACTGACAAATCAAATTTAAATCGCTGAAACTTTGCCATGTCAAATTAGTGAACGAACGATGTGCTCCTTTTCATCAGAGAACAAAAGTTGTATGGAAACATTTTCTGGCTAGTAGGCAAAGTTTTATTTGCGTCTTGTAACAGAAATACTCTTCAGAATACATTCCAGGTTTAAGATGATGCCAGCTGTATCAATATAACAGATTGGTTCGATGATTTTTAATGCAAAAATAAAAACTAAATGTTGCAGAAGAAAATCGACACATGCATGGTAACATAAGCAAATTTCAAAATATTATAATTTTGTCTTGATATAGAGAGATTTTATAAAATAAAGTTAAATCAATAATGTTGTCTTTCCATTCACATTCAATACTATTGAAAAAAAATTATCATGTGTTTGCGACTTGAGTGAATATTGACAACATCGGCTCTGCATACTCTATGGACGACATATTAACCGATTTCGGTTGAAGGGGACTGTTGCGTATGTAACCTCTGATGTTCAGCCTATATTCACGCAGTTGGTGAACTGGTATGATCAGGTTCCCTAAATTTCATGTTACTTAGAGATATGCAAAAGGAGTTATGATTAATCATTTTTCTTGAAACCAAATAATCGGTCAATTTCAATGCGTGGAAAATCACTGCCATATTGTCCAGAGGTTGTAATGCAATATAATGATTTTTATACTCGCTTATAAGTCGAGTCCAACTTCAAATATCATAGACCGTCATCTTCCATCGTATAATATGCCGGTATATAAGGGTTTATAATGTTTGTTTTACTAATTATTGTACTAAATTATTTAGCCCCTGATCAGCTCCGCATTATGCAAAGTCAGGTCTTGGTCTGTGTAGTTTGCATCTGGATTAATTTTGTAAGTGAGGACATGCAGTGTAAAAAGTGGTAAGAAAACATATTTCTGCGTTTGTATTTTAGAGATAACAGTTCTTCTTAAATTCTTAGATTTCAAAACGAAATAAATTTGCTGGTAGAAGGAAAAACAAAACAAAATAGGAAATGGATAATTTGATACAGAAGAAGAAAAAAAGAAATGCGTTCATTCGCTTTAAAAAATTATTGTGTGTGTGTCTGTGTGTGTGATTTGGAATTTTAACGATTCTTTAACAATTTTTCAGTCTTATTGCTACGATGTCTGCAGTGAAGCAGTTTATAATAATGTCTACTACTGGGGCATCATGCCACAGACATGCAGAATGATGTCCCATCCAGTAACATTATCCTGACACCAGGCCAACCAGTCCTAACATTAACCTCTTAATGCTGAACGCCATTTTTTATGTCTTTAGTATGACTCGGTCTGGGTTTGAACCTGAGACCTTCCCCCCGCAACCGAGGCGGACGCTCTAACAACTTAGACCACCTTGAAAAGTTGAAATAGTCCCTTTTGTATACATAAAAACTATTCAATAATAAAAGTTTTGTCAAAATATGGATGATCAAGTTTGCATCATTTTGTCATTTTTCCAGCTGTTAATAATAAAAGCAAAGATGTACAGGACAGACGAAACACAATGGAATCTAAGAGGTTCCTCATTTGCTCAAGATCAACAAAGTCTGCAACATTCCTATTGTGACTAACAGATGGGTTTCTAATATGTTTTATGATCGTGTCTTCAAATTTACTATTCACAAAGAATAAAAAGCACTGATTTCTATTTGCCTTTTGCGATACGGGATGCATTTATTTTGTATTGATTTCCTAAACCACCTTTTGTCTTAAAGATAAAAATGACAGCTTATGGTCCTAATCGATGGGAATATCGCTCAGCCATTTCCGCCAGGTCGTAAAATAACATACGAAGCAGTTGTATGAATGCTCATTAATTGACGGGTTTGGGGACTCGCTTCTGGGTGAGTGTACCACATATGTTATGACAGCCAAAGCCGACAATGATCGTATGGAGACTGTGTCGCTTTCCACTTCCAGATGAACAGAAGTAGTTGAGAATATAGTTCAGACTGGGCCAAGAGAGCAATACAAATATGTGCAAGTGTTGCCGTACAATGCCAACATCCCCTTGATTTTAGTCAGGGATTCATAAGCCTTAATCCATTACTGTCTGAAATACATTTCCACTTGTAAAAATAATGATGACTTCTGTTTAATTTATAATTGAATTTTTAATAAAATTGGGATTACCAAATCAAACAATTGCATGATGAGATAGGAATATCATGTTCCGACTATCATATTTATGACGAAATTGGTATAATACTTAGATAACCTTATGTTGAATTAAAAGAAACTTATAAAACCAGTCTATGTTGTGATAACCTATAGTCTAATTAAAGAAAAGGTATATAACCAGTCTATACAACAGTGGAGGGATTTTATATCCCCTTACAAACATTTGACTTAATATATCATTTATAAGAACAATTAAAATTGGAAACCATACTTGTGTACAGCTACACAAAATAATTCAGAATAGCTTTTAGTCGCTTTAGTAAAGTATAACATAACTCTTCCGTAGAATTAGGTCGTTATTGAAACACTTGTTGGTTTTTCGTTTGGGCTTATTGTTAAATTTTACTTCCATATGCATATCAATACTTGTAATGCATTTCTTACTGATGTACATTATGATAAATTTATAATGGAAACATTTATGTTGATGAAGAGACTACAGTTATTAGGCCATACAATATAGATCTGGCTTATAGCAGTTTTATTCAAACATAGACAGACTTAATGTTAGTTATCAATGTGCATAACATCCGTTCACATGAGTTGCCATGGCACCAGGCCAGGATTTTTTGTTTTTATTTTGCTAGAAGCTAATTATTTTTTTTCACCTAATAATGGATCATATTAGTTCTCTTTCTCTTCCACAAATCAGAGCAAACTGATTCTTTCGAGCAATTTTAAAGCCTGAATTGATAAGTAAAAAAAATTATTAATAATAAAAAAATTTTGATAACAGCAAAAGAAGAAAACAAACAGAAAGACTCAGTTCCCTATCCTTGCCAAGAAATGTTTGATAGTCGGTCGCCAAATAGAACTGTATGTGCTCCGCGTCAAGTCTGCATAGATTAATAAAGCAAATTTTTTGTGATCAAACAAAGTACTCTCATTAAAGTGTAAACATAGAACATTATGCTGATGGTCTTATATTACTTTTTTGAAAGCTAAATCAATATATGTATGTGGAATATTCAATTATGACATTATAGTATTATTGCATTCGGAACATCGTCTTCCTTTTCCGCCAAACAGACAACGAAACCTCTAATGTAATTCTCCTATATTGAGAACTATTTTTCGGACTACTTTTGTTCACATGACAGTGTGGTGACAGAATGGGATAGAGGCACAATAGGAGTATAATCGGCCTTTTCAGTTGTAACATATATGGTGCAGTCCACCGAAGACAAATCATCAAACCCGTGTGTATTCTAATACCTTTTCTAAAGATTATTTCTAGACTTGGCGCAAATGGCCAAGAGATGTTTTGATTAGTATTATTATTGAGTTAAGGTTGAAGAATATGACTACTTCTATCTGCTGCGAGACTAATTATGCTTGGATGTAATTTACAGAAAAATCATACATTTTATTCGCCGGACATTTCTACAGAAAATGGGAACCTTAATGTTTTAAGACAATTTTGATCCTTTCTGTCATTGATTATTATCTGATCGTTTAACGGAAATGGTACGAATGAAAATATAGAACGATCTTTCGTATTATTTTGTTTGTTTCGTATAAACCCAGAATGGTCCTAATTGGAACGATAGACATGTATTCGAGATAGGAGGATTAGCCTGAAACATGCAAATGGGATCAATCTGTCACATCGAAATCCAACTAAACACCCACATTGAATGTGGGTGACACTTTATTCATTATTTTCAAATAAGAAAAAATATGTCCTATTGATATTTATAATTCTTTTAACCTTCGAATTTTTGAGAGGGATTTAACTCCTTTAATTTGAGATTTTGATAATATAATATAACCTGTTGCCATTTATAATTTAGTTATATTACAATTTGAAAATTGAAAGAGGGGACAAGTGATTATTCTGTCGGTGTCACATGCATAATGATATTTTCAAAGGTGGGGTGGGGTGTGCAAACATGTAGTGGGCAAATATTGGATTTTAAGGTTGCAGATCAAAGCATGTGTGCAATGTTCCGCGTGGGTTTGAGTCTCGTCTTCGGTCATTGTGGGTTTGAGAGAGTGCATTATTCCGGGGTTGCCCCAAGTTCATACCCACTACTTTGTTTCGATTTCATAGACTCTCAAGGGAAAGATAGTCGTTTAATCTTGCATGATATTTGTGTTCAATCGACAAGCTGAGAACTGCTGAGAGATTTCTGTAGAGTTTTAATGTCATCCATAAAACATGTAAGTTTTTTAAGAATAACGGCTACCATAAATCGTTAAAAAGCAAACGCATTGAATATCATTTATTTGATACTCAGAAAGAAAACAATAATTGATTGATTCCAGATAGTATCTCCCCTCATAGAAGCGACGTTTCACAAATTGTATAGCCTAATCAGAAACATTTGCACAATTACACATGCAATTAAATCGAACTTATCTCAGTTGCTCAGTGTGTGTGTGTATGTGTGTGTGTGTGTGTGTGTGTGTGTGTGTGTGTGTGTGAGAGAGAGAGAGAGAGAGAGAGAGAGAGAGAGAGAGAGAGAGAGATTGGACGCAGATAGGTGACGATTGGTATGATTTCTTGCTTACTTTGATTCTATCAACGTTTCTTGATAAAATGTAGTTTTATATGGAGAATGGAAAATATAAAAATATAAGCTTGAAATTAGTTACATTTTGTAAATATTTCCGTTTCTTGATTTTATCATAAAATATTCCATAGCCATTCATTTTTCCTGATTCGTTTAAGTCCGAGATCAGTTTTTTTTTTATTAACGCTTCACTTTTAATGTATCAGAATATTCAAAATTTTGACAAGATACTACATATTATTCATGCTCAGCTTTGCTTTAATTATATACCTAGTTTTATCTATGTGTCTTGTTTATGAAGGATCGTAAAATGCATGCATACGATATTATGTTTATTAGGAAGACGTGACTTAAATCTATCCTCGTTGCGAAATATCTGTAGAAAAGGTTGAAGGAAATCAGATGCGTAGAACTTCTTGGATCATAAGCCAGGCATGCCTATTACGTATATTGAAGGATTAAATATAATTATTAAAACACAATTGAAGTCTACGCCTAGCACACAAAATACAGTTTGAAAGTGAATAGTATACATCGTACAAAGATTTCAGTGCTGAACATAAAATATCTTATAATTTTTGTAAAAATAGTCTTTTTTTCCTACTTCGCATGTAGTCCTGCCCAATTATCTGTCTTCATTATGGTAAAAAAGCCAGAAAACAAACAAATTAAAGTAGAAAAAGAAAAGAACGATAAAAAACACCACCACCCCAAAAAAGCAACAAAACAAAACAAAAAAACAAAAAAAAAACATTAAGGAAACCGAAACGAAACAAAATAAGATAAATATGACGGTTTATTTCAGCCTGGTGACTAATAACTACGAAATAAACAAAGCCCCACCCCCTCCTGCCTCTATATTAGATTTGGTAGCGTTATTAATATTAATAAAAAGAGTACAAAACAGCATTGTTTTTAAACTAACGTCTGCCATAATTACTCATATAATTACTCATATATGTGTGTGTAGTGTGCGTGTGTGTGTAGTGTGCGTGTGTATGTAGTGTGCGTGTGTGTTCTTGATCAGAAAATCGCTTGTGCCCATCAGTCAAGATAGAGCTTAGCTGAATTATTTATCCCAAATCGGTGTCAAATAGGCTGGAAGTTCAGATGCCTTCCATAAAATGAATGATAATATTTGTTACCACATCAAGAAGTATGTTAGAATTGTCCCGAATATACTGCTTGTAT
Source organism: Potamilus streckersoni (assembly GCA_016746295.1). NCBI lineage: Eukaryota > Metazoa > Mollusca > Bivalvia > Unionida > Unionidae > Potamilus > Potamilus streckersoni. The sequence continues at coordinate 1,779,870 of JAEAOA010000629.1, forward strand.
ACTAAATATAAAGATATCTTCTTCGGCTGATAACATACCTATTAGGTGCTGAAATTATGCGAACCTGCTGTATATTCTGAGAAATTAGCAAACTTTGGAATACTTTTGCACTGAGAAAGGGACATTTCTATATGGTGTTACAGAAGCGTATGTAACCTGAATTTGCTGAAAATTCCAATTCTGTGTATAATGCAACCAGTCATCATTTTACACTGGACTTCCAAATATTCCAGAAACTTCTATGTAGTAAATCCTTTACACGTTTATAATATTTTAATAACTTTCTATCTGTCTTTAAAATTGTTCGGTTGTCAAACAATTCTACTAAAAATATTGCAGCAGTGGAGGAGCGCCATGGACAATATCTCCAATGTGAGTGAAATGCCAAAGAACATGTCCAAGGCTTTCGACGGTCTTCCATACAATTTCATCATAAATTAATTGAAAGCCTTTACCATTGATATGACTCGATCTGATTTAAAGCTATATGCATAAGGGAATAAAATGGCTTGAACATGGAATCTCTAACAGTAATTGGGATATAACTTTAAACAGAATACCGCAAGGCTCAATGCTATGACCTCTAAAATTGCATATCCTTATAAACGACATTGTCTACTTCACAAAATAAACAATACTGTATAATTACGCTGATAACAACACTTAATAATTACGATGATGACATGACGGCCTGATTATGCGGATGACAACAATGCATAGTTACGCTGATGACAACCTGGCCTGATTACCCTTATGACAACACAACCTGGTTACGCTGTTGACAAGAACTATGTATTACGTATTACATACAGATCCGAATAATTCAGTGTATGTTCTACAGAATGACAAGAAGGAGCTGACTGGCTAGTATGCAGCAAATGAAATGCTCTGTTAGGACTAATAAAAAGGTCAGAAATTCAGTGACTGGCTGGTTTGCAGCCAATGATATAACTCTGTTCGGACTATGTGAAAGTCATTGACTGACTGGTTTTCAGCCAGTGAAAGACTGTTTTGACTATTTGAAAGTCATTGTCTCGTTGGTTTGAAGCCAATTATACACTACGTAAGGACTTTATGAAAGTCATTAGAGTAGTATTTATTCTCAACCAAAGTTAATCAATCACAAGCAGCAAGAAAATTATATATAAATGCTTTGTTATATCAAACTTAAATTGCTACCCACTTATTTTCCATTTATGTGGAAAAGAGAATTCTGACAAAATGGACAAAATAGAGTATATGTTACCAAAAGTGATGTTTAGTAATTTTGATAACTCATAAAGTAATTGATATCTTGTTCTTACCGTTTTTCAACCCTTCGTTATAATTTGTTTCCTGTCGTTATATTGATATCGTAAACAAAACTGATGAAGTTATTATTGAACTATAATGAAACACATACCATTATATCAAATTGATGACTACCGGGATGTTTGTTGTAGCAATAAAAGTCTTTCTTCTCTGAGCTGAAAGCAAGTTGGATGTGTTTATTTTAAAATCAAGGTTGACAGCAACAACAAAATATCTGGGAATTATAATTTGAGGGAATCTGCATCTAGAGTTGTTTCTTGTTAATCCAGTGGTTTTCACATTCGTTGAATATGCTGACTGCAAATCATGAGATACCACACGCACATATTTAAATATGAAATAGCTATAGCGGTCTCCAAAAGCAAACTCTTCAAATGAGCTAATAATTCTAGCTACTTTACCATTTGTTGCGAAGAAAGCTCAAAACATCCCATGAACACGAAATTTTATATCAAATAACGGAAGTTAATGCATTGCTTTAGGCATGTGTTAAAAATACAAAACTGACTAGGCAAAATACATAGCATTTGTGTTAGTATTTTTTAAATGTCAAATCCTTCTCTTTATTTCTTTTTTCTGATCATTCTGATTGTTCTATATAAGACTGAATTGCAATTAATATGTTGGTCAGTTTATTTCATTGTCTAAAAAGAGATGCAGCCAAATTATTTTTTAAAACGTTGATTGGTAACTAAGACAATGAAAACTTGCGATCTATTAAGCCATTCTTTCAGAAGAACACTGTAGCAACTCAGTATTGCAGTAATACATCTTGCTCTCGCTTTGGATTGCATATCTAAATGATAATTTAAGCACTTCCGGTATGTTCCCCATTGATGAAATCTCTAAACAACTTTGTAACAAGAAGTAATTCTTCTAAATTTACATCACAATCAAAAAGTTGCTGCTATCTCTGATGTTCTACCTTTATGTTGCACTTATGTCAGTTGCATTATTAGATTTACTACACAAATTCGATTTCACAGTACTATTAATAAACAAGTTGAAAGTTATTCCATACAAACTTGCTACTTAAAAATATTTGAAAACAAATTCGGAACACCATGTTTCGAAACTCTCACGCTGAAATGCATTTTAGGTAAGTTTGTTATTTTTCATCATTTACATTTTGGACGGACTCTTGTCATTATTGCTGCAGCTGGGAACATGATTAGCGGGTGCACGTTTCCCAAATTTTGTTTAGCGTGTTGTGTCAATTAGCAAACTCAATTAAGTTCAAATGATGTAGCCCTAATTACTGTCCCTTAATTATCTGCTTATGGTTGTGATGTAGCCGTTAAGAGTATCTGGCAAATGGTACAAACAATCTGGTTTCATCAAAGTAACAGGTTGTGACCAATATAAGTAACGTAGGGCCTTTTCTAACCATGTTTGGAGTCTTGACATGATCCCTTCTTCTTTCTTGCCTTGTCTGGATTATTTAAACTATCAATAAAGATTTTAGCGATAAAGTACTTAGTCTATCTGTTTTGCTCTTTCATGTTTTGTGTCTGAACAACAGCTTCATCTGGAAGCTTGTTGTCAGACATTCCATTCAAGATATTGTTGTCAATATCAATTAATTCTAATTTCTTGGCTGTAGATACAGTGAAAACTCTCGGTGCTTGCGGTATTTCCCAATTACCCTTAGCAGCAAAGCAGCCATTTCCACCCGATATTTCCCCATCACCCTTAGCAGCAAAGCAGTCATTTCCACCCGATATTTCCCCATTACTCTTAGCAGCAAAGCAACCATGTCCACCCGATATGAACGCATTTTTTAAAATTTCAAGTTTGTTTTGAAATTGTTTTAATACTTTAAACTGTATATCAATAAATCACTCCAGACATCTTGAAATTGGACTATTATTAAATACTTCAAGTTGTAAATGTAGTTCCAGTCTGGGGATGCGACGAGCAGTTCCGTATACTTAGTATTGAGTGGTGAAATTTAGCAGGAACTCTGTAAGAAATATAGGCATACATTGTTCGTTATAGTACTTTCATTTGGAAAACAGAGAAACAGCAATGAAAGAACCAGTACTAGATTCCACATGAAACAAGGAGCAATTCAATTAGCTGCTTTTTAATAAAATAACTAAATCCAGACAACAAAGTCACGCGCTTTAATTTAAGAAACATAACAACCATGACTGCCAGTTTGAATTTATTCGCTGAATCGTATCTCTTAGAATAATTGGTTGTAATTTTCAATGTGCTATCTATCAGCTAGTATGTTTCATTTAAGAATGTTCCAGTTTCTAATAAAACTGTCTGCAACACTTTCTCTAAGTATGTCCCTTGGAAACATATTTAGAGTTTATGTTCATTCGAATTCCCATTACAATATCAGATTCACAGTTTCTCTCCTCAAAGGGATGTTTAATGTTCCAAGATTATTATTCATGGTGACACGCTTGCATGTTCCTATTCATAAAGTAACCTGAGTTATGAACACAGTAACAATTTAAGGGTATTTATGTTTAACGTATTGCTCTTTATCTGTTTCCTTTTGCATGATGAGATAACTTTAATTGTGTAAAAAGAGATCTTTCAGCATTAATGTAATTAAAAGGAGTGTGCTCAGCATTTTTTCGTATATTACTTTTGAGTTTGTAAGTGTATTGAATGTTCGTGATGTTGTCCTGTAAGAGCGGCATCGGTAGGTCATAAAAGCGCTTCGTCGGATAAAAATTAGCCCTTCATGTGTCACTGCTAGAAATCACATCAACGAAAGTGCATTTCATTAATTTTTGAGAGTTCCACGCTTGCTTCTATGATTCGATTGCTCTTAAATTGGAAACAAACGGTATCTAAGTAAAATAGGCTTATTGTCTCCTTACTGTCATTTAAGGGCAAGTAAACTTGAAGTAAAGTTTCTGAATGAATTCTTTAAAAAAAATTACGGATTGGAAAAGATTTGTAGTTGATCCTACTGTCAAGCACAAAATGTATCTGCTGGAGTAATTTACTACAGTGGCTATACTTAATATACTGACATATGCACACATGGAACTATTAATTTGGAGTGAGCTCCGTTTAATTCAAGACTGTAAAGTTTAAAAGATATTTTCTGTAGTTTGGAGTGGTAAAATATTTCCCAATAACTTTTTTTTACAATGTTACCACACATCAGTGTATTATTTTGTCATAGATATGGCTCAGGAGAGAGGCAGGGTAATTGAAATAAGTAAAATATCCGGTAGCATAAATTCAATGAGCCTGATTTTAACAATATTTTAGGATTTTATTCTTGCAGAGAAATTATTGAGACATGGTGTCTTATGTCGTGGTCAAGCTATGTGTCTTATGTGGTGGTTAAGATAGGTGTCTTATGTGGTGTTCAAGATAGGTGTCTTATGTGGTGTTCAAGGTACTAAGATTTGGGTTTTTTTGTGAATTGATCATTGCCATATATAACTTGGTTTTCTATGGTTTCTAAATTGGTGAAGGACAAATTATCGGATCGCAGAGCAAACAAATATGGTCATTTAATACATACAAAATACTGGATATTTCTCAAGATCATTTCTGGCAGTGGTTTCTTTTACAACCATACGTGAAATATTTATGAGTAAGTATTAACGCTAAAAAAAGAATGTGACTGTAAATTCCCTCTATCTTTATTGTCCATTGTATTGATTACCAAACGCGTCTGTAATGACATTTCTTGGTCAAAAGGTGTAGACTTGTTTATTTGACCACATTCACCTTGAAACTATACTGAAATACTATTGAAGTTGATTATATACTTTAAATCATGTCCCATTCATTTTGCACAAAGAAACTATTCAAGATTGTCTCATACTGCATTAGCGACACCTTTGCACGTACCGTTGCTAACCATGCAGTAACCATTTTCTCAAACAAACCATGGTGTACATAGAGGATGATGGTCGAGAAATATAATTATCTATATTTCTCCTATAAGAATTGTAATTGCAATGTCATCGGCCAGGCAGCCATTGCGAACAATAGATTGGTCAGTTGTTATTCCCAGTGACAAAGTTGTTATTCCCAGTGACAATCTCATATCATGGCTGACTATAATATTAAATTACAACAATCGGTAGAACATCAATGGGAGCTTAAGCCATATATCCTCTGCATGAAGTATAAAGAATAAATTGAATGACGTTAGTTCTTTATGTAAGCCTTTCATCGATATGAAAAGGATTGCCAGTAACAACATTCCAGTTACATTTAAGTCATTGTTATTACCACGCAAGCGTTATTATGTAGTGCCACAAAAATGTTGCAATAAATATATTCATCCATTGGGATTTTAGAATGGATAAAATCTTTTAAATTCGTTTGCCTCAAAACTGTAGAAATTTAATTAATATTTTTCACCGTCATGTTTCGAATTTTTATCAACGATATTGTATAAATATGTTTCCAATGTCTTTATTTGTATGAAAATATATAGCAATTACATACGTGACGGCCCGCTAAACAGTTCGCCCAGAGGAATATTATTGGGTACAAATTTAATTATCCCATACATACAGTATGCCATGATAAAATTCATAGATTTACTGGATTATATTTTAAGTAAAAAAAGCATTTTCCAAAGTGTCCATACTATGGTTTTTGATGATAAAATCGCATACCTTTGCGATAGGCGCCCCTAACTTCAAGAAATCTGAACAGAATCGATAGTCAGCACTAGACTACTAAATCTAGGTGGAAGGAATAAATCTATTGAAACTAACCAAAACAGTGTGCGTGACTAATCCAATAAAAATTCAAATAATGACACATTCCACATTTACAATTTGGAGAAAGAATGACAAACATCATGCAATGTCATTAGTAACCTTCTCAGTTTATCTCTAGGTTTCTTTTGCAGACTAATGTGAAAAGCTGATGTGCCTGTGCCAATACTAATAAACGGGTAAACAAAGGATTGGCTTGTCTTTATCGTGTACCACAAGTGTGTGGTCGTATTTCTTTATTAGCATGTGTTTTCAACTGTTGCTTTTGCCGCATTCCGCGTGGATCAACATCGGAGGAACGTTGCATCATATACAATTTCATCACACATTTTCTATATTTGAGACGCATTAGTTGTACAGAATTCCTTAGGGAAAGTATTTTGGACGATTTTCACATCCTGTTCATGTGAGTACAAACACGTTTACATTAACGTCGATGCGTCACATACCTCAAGAGAACTTTTCCTATCTCCAAGGCTAGAGAATCGTGCGAAAAGTGGCATCATTACCTAAATCTGATCTTGACGGGCATGAATTTCATACGTAAAGAAATTAACATAAAACTAAAATTCCATTAAAAAAAAACCACATAGTGATACAGAATGTTACTCTGGGAAGAACGAATGACAAATATCACACAATACCATCAACAAATTTCGTAAGATCATGTCTCCTGGGGGTTTGATTGGCAGACAGACATGAAAAGTTTATGAGCTTGGTCAAGGCAAATAAATAATAGATTTGAAAACAGCGTATGCTATATATCTATTGTGTCCCCAATGCATGCGGTTTATTCGCTGTAATGGGTTTTATATCGTTTTTTCTTTCTATGGGGCATGATGTTGGAGTAATGATTTATCATCTTTTTCTCTCGACAACGAAATTTGTGGGAAAGGCAAATAATTATTTCCCTATGTTGATTAATCTCCACTTAATCCCGTCTGCATATTTCCTCATCTATATTCTCAGGAACAAATAACAGTTTTTATCATTGACTTTAATTATCTAAACAAGCAAGAAAAAATATAATCATTTTGTTCAATGATATGTATCCATAAATCTGTGGTTTCAAGGTACTATTAAAATATGTTTCAAACAAATGATTTAAAGGCAAGCTTTGATTTTACTTTAATCACAAGCTTTGAAACTTGGAAGATACACAGGTATGTCCACCTCCATATATATACGGCATAAATAAGCAACATAAACTCCGATAATTATATGCATCTAGTTCGCATTTACTGTATGCTTGCTTCTTTATTCTTCGGACACAAAATGTTTAAAATAAAAAGATAACGTCTTTTCAAACAAAAACAATTCTTGCCTATAAAACACCACAGCTTGCAAGATTTTTTAAAATTAGAAATGAACATTAGAGAGAACATTAAAAAAGAGATATTTCTCTTCATCTTAATGTAACATACATCGGTACTCTGAATATTCAAATATAAGAGTACTTATTTTAGTGCACTAATACAAAAAGATGTATTTTCCCCACGTTAGAACACTATTTGTCCATCAACTGTTGTGATTTGTTTGATAATCTATAAAATGTAACATGCAATGTGTTGGAGAAACACTTCAAGAAGTTTTTAAGAGAATGAATAATAATTACTTATAAAACTTTGTAGAGATCCTGAGTTCTCTTAAAATATTGGAATGCATTTTGATGCAAATAATCACTCTCTACTCGATTTTTCTTTGATGTTAATAGATATTGTACATGGAGATATGAATAGAATGATAAAAACAATTATAGGATTCATAAGTTATTTTTTATCCTAGTGGCCTTAATAACAAGGCACTATATAACATTGATATGTTGTACTTCCGACATAAAAATATAATTGTATGTGTGATTCTCTATTTTATAATTTTACTGTATATATATATATATATATATATATATATATATATATATATATATATTTATATATATATATATATATAAATCCAAATCACACACAGGTATGTATGTATGTATGTATGTATGTATGTATGTATGTATGTATGTATGTATGTATGTATGTATGTATGTATGTATGTATGTATGTATGTATGTATGTATGTATGTATGTATGTATGTATGTATGTATGTATGTATGTGTTCTGTTTTCGCTAATAAATAATTTACGTGTGTTATTGACTTCTACAATGTTACATATCTTCTAAGCAGCAACTTTGAAAGCTGGATTGAATATTCTACACTCAGCATTTTTTAAATTTTAATTCATATCTCAAATTTCAAGATCTTATTCTGCATGATATATGCAGATGATATCTCTTTTTTTCAAAGATTGTTCTCATTTGAAAGCTTACTTAATTTTTCCTTAACATATAAGGGAAAGTTTTATATTTATACTTTCTGAAATGTTCTTCTGACTCTCCGACCATCATTGACACAGTAAATATTTTCTACGTATAAAATGATTACTTTAATTCCAAAGAAAATCTAAATAAATTTTCGTAATTTAAAAGTATACTCTATAGATTTGTTTGGACAAAACCACTTCATAATTAATGCATTTTTGAGTTTTGCCGGACAGGTTCCAAGAACAACTCACGCCAAGCCTCAACCATCCGAATGGCTATGTATAATGAGAGACTAAACTTTCTGAAGATCGCTGGAAACAGTTGGGTTAGACAATCACCAACATATAATATTTATGAACAGGCGACCCCGATGAACTTACAACGCAAAATAATCAAAGTCATTTAAGTTTATATATAAAAACAAAACTATATGTTGCTTCTTTCTCTTGCGAACAGAGATCGTAATTGAAGTAAGTGGAAAAACTTACGAGCAAAGCAATAACATCATGGTTTCTTGAGGCTTGTGATTCAAATACTGCAATTTTAAAAATTAAAATATTCGTGTCTACAGCTGAAAACAAAGTGATCAAAATAAAGAACAAAAGTTCTTTAATTCTATCTATGTAATCACTATCCGAGCACATGATCCCAGACAGCGTACGTTCTAAAGTATATCCAGAGTTTTCACGCATCGAATAACTGCCAGTCGACCTTAATCATAAATATTTGAAATTTGTATTAATATCAGTTTGAATGTAGTGTTGTCGCATTAGAGATATAGAATGCTTATCAAATAATATTAAGCATCGTATACATAAAATATATTGTGTCAGTTTTATGTTACCATGGTGAATAACATTGTAAATCATTGAAACATATAATATTAATATCTCTTTATAAAGATTCTTTAAAAGATGGTCACAGCCTTTGTTAATGATACATTTCTAGATGGTCACAGCCTTTATTAATGGTAATTTTCTAGATGGTCACAGCCTCTATTAATGGTAATTTTCAAGATGGTCACTGACTTTATTAATGGTAAGTTTCTAGATGGTCACTGTCTTTATTAATGGTAATTTTCTAGATGGTCACTGCCTTTATTAATGGTAATTTTTAAGATGGTGAATGCCTTTATTAATGGTAAGTTTCTAGATGGTCACAGCTTTTATTAATGGTAATTTTCACGATGGTCACTACCTTTATTAATGATAATATTCAAGATGGTCACTGCCTTTATTAATGGTAATTTTCAAGATGGTCACAGCCATTATTAATGGTAATTTTCAAGATGGTCACTACCTTTATTAACGGTAATTTTCAGATAGGTCACTAGCTTTATTAATGGTAATTTTCAAGATGGTCATGCAGTAATGGCAAAGATGAACCTTGTATTAATACAATGTGTCAGCATGCAGTAATGGCAAAGATGAACCTTGTATCAATACAATGTGTCAGCAAGCAGTAATAGCAAAGATCAACCTTGTATCAATACAATGTGTCATCATGCAGTTATGGCAAAGATGAACCTTGTACCAATACAGTGTGTCATCATTCAGTAGTGGCAAAGATGAACCTTGTATCAATACAATGTGTCATCATGCAGTACTGACAAAGATGAACCTTGTATCAATACAATGTGTCAGCATGCAGTAATAGCAAAGATCAACCTTGTATCAATACAATGTGTCAACATGCAGTAATGGCAAAGATGAACATTGTATCAATACAATGTGTCAGCTTGCATTAGTGGCAAAGATGAACATTGTATCAATACAATGTGTCAACATGCAGTAATGACAAAGGTGAACCTTGTATCAACGCAATGTGTCAGCATGCAGTAATGGCAAAGATGAACCTTGTATGGAAACAATGTGTCAACATTCAGTAGTGGCAACGAAGAACCTTGTATCAATACAATGTGTCATCATGTAATAATGGCAAAGATGAACATTGTATTAGTACAATATGTCATTATGCAGTAATGGCAAAAATGAACCTTGTATCAGTACAATGTGTCATCATTCAGTAATGGCAAAGATGAACCTTGCATCAGTACAATGTGTCCAATGTAGTAATGGCAAAGATTAATCTTGTATCAGTACAATGTGTCATCATGCAGTTAGTTCAAAGATGAAACTTGTATCAATACAATGTGTCATCATGCAGTAGTGGCAAAGTTGAATCTTGTATACATACAATGTGTCAACATGCAGTAATCGCAAAGATGAACTTTGTGTCAGTACAATGTGTCATTATGCAGTAATGGCAAAGATGAACATTGTATCGGTACAATGTGTCATTATGCAGTAATGACAAAGTTGAATCTTGTATCAATACAATGTGTCAACATGTAGTAATGGCAAAGATGAACCTTGTATCAGTACAATGTGTCATTATGCAGTAATGGCAAACATGAACCTTGTATCATCACAATGTGTCATTATGTAGTAATGGCAAAGATGAACCTTGTGTCAGTACAATGTGTCATTATGCAGTAATGGAAAAAATGAACATTGTATCAGTACAATGTGTCAACATGCATTAATGACAAAGATGAACCTTGTATTAGCACAATGTGTCATTATACAGTAATGGCAAAGATGAACCTTGTATCAGCACAATGTGTCATTATGCAGTAATGACAAAGTTGAACCTTGTATCAATACAATGTGTCAACATGCAGTAATGGCAAAGATGAACCTTTTATTAATACAATGTATCAACATGCAGTAATGGCAAAGATGAACCTTGTATCAGTACAATGTGTCATCATGCAGTTATGGCAAATTAGTTTCCTGGAGCCTTACATGAAGCCAGAATGATTCAGCTTCTTTATTACAATGAGAAAAAGGTTCATACTTTGTGTCATTATCCAGAGATGATATTATTTTTATGTATCAAGCATCGTCGTAAAACAAACTACTAATATCGGCATATTGCCTGATTTGGGGTTACAGTCTGACATTGGCATAGAGACTGATTATAGGATACAGTCTGACATTGGCAAACATTTTGATTTTAGGATACAGTCTGATATTGGCAAAGAGGCTGATTTTAGTATACAGTCTGACATTGGCAAACAGGCTGATTTTAGGATACAGTCTGACATTGGCAAACAGGCTGATTTTAGGACACAGTCTGACATTGGCAAACAGGCTGATTTTAGGATACAGTCTGACATTGGCAAACAGGCTGATTTTAGGATACAGTCTAGACATTGGCAAACAGGCTAATTTAGGATACAGTCTGACATTGGCTAACAGGCTGATTTTAGGACACAGTCTGACATTGGCAAACAGGCTGATTTTAGGATACAGTCTGACATTGGCAAACAGGCTGATTTTAAGATACAGTCTGAAATTGGCAAACAGGCTGATTTTAGGATACTGTCTAACAATGGCATACAGGCTGATTTTAGGACATAGTCTGACATTGGCATACAGGCTGATTTTAGGATACAGTCTGACATTGGCATACAGGCTGATTTTAGGACACAGTCTGACATTGGCATACAGGCTGATTTTAGGACACAGTCTGACATTGGCATACAGGCTGATTTTAGGACACAGTCTGACATTGGCATACATACTGATTTTAGGACACAGTCTGACATTGGCATACAGGCTGATTTTAGGACACAGTCTGACATTGGCATACAGGCTGATTTTAGGACACAGTCTGACATTGGCGTACAGGCTGATTTTAGGATACAGTCTGACATTGGCATACAGGCTGATTTTAGGATACAGTCTGACATTGGCATACAGGCTGATTTTAGGACACAGTCTGACATTGGCATACAGGCTGATTTTAGGATAGTCTGACTTTGGCATACAGGCTGATTTTAGGACACAGTATGACATTGGCATACAAGCTGACATTGACATGCAACCGTAGTGATCAGTAGAGAAAGTAGAAGTATGGAAGCTAAGACTTCATTAAATGATATAGAATATAATTCTATCTGTGTGTATCTGGAAGTCGTCTGAGTATGCTGCAGGACCCAAACTATTGGGGGAGGTTGCGGTAAGTTCACTCCTTAACAGTGTTCTGCAGGTAACATCGTAATACTGTTGACAAGTTGATACGATAAAAGTAAACACGACAATGCCTTTTAAGAAACCTTCAGCATTCTTGGGTCAATTTTGATAACAGTGCGGAAAAATGTTATCCTTATTTTTATAGACATTATGTACTGTTTTTCTTAAAAAATTCAAATTTGTTTCTTCTGTTGCACAATTAAGATGTAAAAGGTATGCAAACTTAAAACGACTCTTCTATCTACACCCAGATATTGTTTTGATGACAATTTATTGTTATGTCGATGACGAAGCGAGCAATAAATAATCTACATGTAGTAACATAAATGCGAACGTCAGTTCTAGAATATTTTCCATTCAAATTTCTAAAGTTTGTTCTCCAAGCACGGTAACCTGTACAGTTTAAAAGACTAACCACAGGAGATGCATGACTATCAAATAACTAATTTCAAAAGGTTGACATTTTACAACCTGGATAAATATTAGGAATGCATATCCCTCTATTTCACCGTTCATTATTATTGGAACTACTTTTTATCCTGTGGGCATCGTCTTCTTCCTATAATCAGTTATAAGCAATTCTCATTAAAGTTTTTCAAACCACTATACAATCTCCTTTCGCTAATTTTGATTCACTTCTCGACAATATCAATCTAATAAAGTAATGAATTGATTTTGTTATAATGTTTGACTTTCACATCAAGATCTTCACTAAATAACCACGTTTAGCGCTGTATCTGCCACTGTGTTTTTATGGTATCAAGTTAAAGTTCGATCAAACATTATTTTCTACATAAATATATCTGTCTTACAGATCAGTTTTATTCATGCATGAATCATTAACCCCTTTTACTTACACTAAACAAATATCTACTCTACCGAATTAGAATTTAAATAACAATGAAGATAATTGGAAAGACATGCATTTAAACTATATGCCAGGCATGTGCAAACAACGGCCAGTGACAGGTTTTATTCGTTGATTAGCACCAAAGGATGTGGCTTTAAAAATCGCATACCGCACCCCGGGTGGGAAGTTTCATATACCTGATGTATGCTCCGCTACTATAGGAGAGAAATGCATAAACAACGAATACATTTTTTTCATCGGATTAATCGTAATTTTACTACTTAGTGCTTTGTTTTTCTTAGCACAGAGCGCCAAAGAGTCACGTCTTATGCACAGTTTCATTTTGCCTTAAAGATCATTGTCGCTTTGAAACCATTAAATCACTTTAATGATTTCATTCGGTCTCGAAAGGGATATTTCATAAGCAAACTTAATATACATAAAATTCGTTTTAATTTATATATCTATCCAGCTGTGACGGTTGGGTAGGTAAGTGTTTCAGCAGATTGATTGAGGATAACTAAAGACTGAAGTTGTAAGCAAGGCAAAATGTTCCGAATCATATCAGTATACAGAAGGCGCCTTACCGGTGTCTCGATCCTCGACAGAATGTGCCATACCGGTGTCTCAACAGAAGGTGCCTTACCGGTGTCTCAACAGAGGATGTCTTACCGGTGTCTCGACAGAAGGTGCCTTACCGGTGTCTTAACAGAAGGTGTCTTACCGGTGTCTCGACAGAAGCGAAATGATTAATAAGCGCAACTTAAAACCCTTGACAAAATCACGCAAAGACAAACGCGGGAAGAGTAAAATTTCACATGAAAAGTTAGATGATTGCTAAGTTAGAAATATTATTTGAGGAGTCATTCTACAAAACTAACTGAGTACTGGAAACTGTAGAAATAACAGATGTGTTTTGGCATAAACATGTGCAGTTATGGAAAGAACCGAATAACTAAAGCAGAAAGAGTACGTTTTACATGTGAGCTATAGGGTGACTTGTGGAGCACGCGTAATAAAGTGAACTACAATATACCACATTCTAAAAATTCAGTGGAGGTTATCGTTATTTCAAGAAACAGTCGGTTGTTATCGTCCGTCGGTGTACATGTTGATTGATGTTTTCTTAAAAAACAGATGCACGCAGACCTGTAATTCGAACGCTGTAAATCAGATGTTATACATTGCGAAGAATTGAAGTCAAAATATGTTCAACTCAGTTGGTGACAGCAAGTTTTAATTCCGACATTCAGCAATATATCACTAATGAATTATCTGCACGGAATGGGGCATATTGTCGACATACGGCAATGTGTCAATAATGGAATATTTGTACGGGAGGGGGCATAATTACGAAATACGGCAATGTATCAATAATGGGATATCTGCGCGGGCAGAGGCGTACTGTCGCAATGTAGAAGATACTTGTATGAACTGAATGCTTTGAAAAGTAATAAACGCTGATCTTCTGCAAAATGATATCTATTGAATAAATACTGCTTAATGATCTTTAACAATTTTTCAGTCATATCACTAGATTTCTGCAGAATGGCAATTTATACTGATGTCTAGCACTGGGGCATTTTGCCGCAGACATGTAGCATGATGTCCCACCCAGTCACATTATTCTGACACCAGGCTGACCAGTCCTAACACTAACCTCTTAATGCTGATAGCCAGGCGAGACAGCTGTTAGTACCATTTTTGTAAGTCTTTGGTATGACTCGGCCGGGGATCGAACGCACGACCTCCAGCATTCGAGACGGACGCTCTAACCACTAGGCCCTTTAAGAAATTCTTACTCAAGACATTTTGTACCCAATAAAAGTCTTACTCAAAACATTTCATACCCAATACAAGTCTTACTCAAGACATTACGTACCCAAGACAAAAAGTACTCATGATATTTCGAACACATACAAATAATTTCTGCACTAGACTATTTATTAACCATAACATTCGTTTATAAAACAATTCTCATTTAAAATGTTTTTCGATCAAATACATGTATTGCCTAAAATGTGTTAATGATACTCAGTGTTCATCCGAACTGTATTAATCATAAACACTATTAATTCGAACTGTATTAATGATACTCACTGTTGACTCGAACTGTATTAATGATACTAGATGTCGAGTGGAACTGGGTTAATGATAATCAGTGTTGACGCGAACTATATTAATCATAATCACTTTTAATTAGAACTGTATTAATGATACTCACTGTTGACTCGTACTGTATTAATGATACTCTGTGTGACTCGATCGGTAAAAATAATACTCTGTGTTGACCCGAACTGTATTAATGATACTCTATGTGACTCGAACGGTAAAAATAATACTCTGTGTTGACCCGAAAAGTATTAATGATACTCTATGTGACTCGAACGGTAAAAATAATACTCTGTGTTGACCCGAAAAGTATTAATGATACTCTATGTGACTCGAACGGTAAAAATAATACTCTGTGTTGACCCGAAAAGTATTAATGATACTCTGTGTTAAATCGAACTTCATTAATGATATTCAGTGTTGGCTCGAACTTTATTAACGATACTGAATGTTGACCTGATCTTTAAGAATGATAATAAGTGCTGACGCAAACCCATTCTATAATATAAGATTTACTGAAAATAAGAAGGGGTACAGAAGAATTTCCTTTTAATACAGATATCAGTTAAAAAACGATCTGCACTTGTATACATACATCGGTCACAATTCTGTCCTTGACGTTAAACATTTCTCGATAGTAAAATGAATAGGTCTAAATGCACTCTCATATAAAGAGGCAGTTGCCTTTGTTGTGTAGCAAATTTGGTCCATCGGTCCACGAAATTACTCATACTTCAGTCTCTATTGAGAACTATTGTTGGTGAAAAAAAGCCAATTTCAATAAAATTTCACTAAATTGCCGATCTAAGAATTATTTATTGGTTTCATTGAGGGGCACAATAATTATGGCTTTTAAGATGATACGGCATTTCGTCCAGGATGTCATTTGACGTCACCATAATTAAGAGACTCTAATTCGGGTTCACTTTTTTACAGCCTAGCGGAAATGGTTGTTTGGTAAATGTTGTGATCTAAATTTGGTTAAGTGCCCAATCTCTAGGATGTGACAACTCGGACTAAATGGCTATAAATCTGGATCTGAACGCTAAACATTTCAGCGTCAAAACTAAAGATAAAACACAAAACAAAAAGAACTAGATAAAGTCACTCGTACAACTGGAACAAGTCACTAGTACAAGTGAAACGACCTCATCTGTATTGAATTTTCTTACTTTTATTCTTCTTGAGAAACTCAGTACAGATTTGTAATGTAACAATAATATCATTTGAGCAATATTGCTGGATTAATAGAATATGGAATATACTTTATCGAATATGGATTTGTGGAAATTGGACTGCCTTATCTTCCGTAATTAAAGAAGCTGTGTCGAAATGATATTTTGTGCAAAGCTCTACTTTTCACACAATGTGTTTTGATTGGTTCTAGAAGCCTTTATTGAACTGAACAGGAAATTGCAATAGATCTACGGAACAAGCCTTAGCTTCCTTAATCGCTTAGTCGTTATTTCCGCAATTTGCCAGAACAAAGGCAAAATTCGACCGGAGATTAAATTATAAAAAAGCACACTGGCCGACATTGCAGACTGGTTGAAGAAGCAAAAAATAGCAGACCTATAAAATTGGACATTTACAATAAAGAGTTCCCATTAAAGTATGGCCACCCATCAGGCTATAACCTTTCCGTTTGATCACAAACATTAGAGTATTTTCTTGTAAACAATTATCATACTCTGCTGAATACTGAATACGTGTATGATAAAATAATCCAATGATGTGGCACAACTGGAACTGCCGTTATAGCATTGATGCATATTCGCTATAGCGACAAGCTACATTCTGTATGCATCGTGTATATTTACTGTTACTTGAGAAAAATGGACACAATAAAGTCTTCTTAAAACATAAAGCAATGCTTTATAATATGGAAGATACTATCGGAACATGACGCCATTAAATTGTTGAAATAATCATTTAGCAGTCACACAACTGTCGTGTATTACTACCACACGCATAATTTCCATGTATTTTTCTCTAATAAGATTCAGTTAAATAGTTATATACATAGTCTATCCCATTTTCATTGAGCCGTTTGATTCGGAAATGACAAATAGAACCATCAGAAGAGGTTATGCTACGTTGTCCTAAATATTTGCATTT
The DNA here is from genome assembly GCA_016746295.1 of Potamilus streckersoni. Lineage (NCBI taxonomy): Eukaryota > Metazoa > Mollusca > Bivalvia > Unionida > Unionidae > Potamilus > Potamilus streckersoni. The sequence goes on from JAEAOA010000629.1 coordinate 1,797,332, forward strand.
GAATGTAACATAACCAGGAATTCTAGTACAAGTGACCTTTCTGGAGCGGGCAGACTCGAACCTGTAAACCTATTTCCCACATAAATGCCAAGAGGCTAAAATGTAATATAAAACAATATTTGTTGAAAAGTTATAATTTTCATGTCGCTACCTAGTGAGTAAAAGTAACATTCATTTCAAACAAGAATGGAGAATGACAGCTTGGTTGAATTATGATGCGATGAATATTAGATATGATACACTGCATTATTGAATGAATTATGATAGCGATGAATATTGGATATGATACACTGCATTATTGAATGAATTATGATAGTGATGAATATTAGATATGATACACTGCATTATTGAATGAATTATGATAGCGATGAATATTAGATATGATACACTGCATTATTGAATGAATTATGATAGTGATGAATATTAGATATGATACACTGCATTATGGAATGAATTATGATAGTGATGAATATTAGATATGATACACTGCCTTATTGAATGAATTATGATAGTGATGAATATCAGATATGATACACTGCATTATTGAATGAATTATGATAGCGATGAATATTGGATATGATACACTGCATTATTGAATGAATTATGATAGCGATGAATATTAGATATGATACACTGCATTATTGAATGAATTATGATAGTGATGAATATTAGATATGATACACTGCAAAATACTTTCCTTCCAGGAAGCAATATTGAAACACATGAAATGAGCTTAAATGTGTTGCATTTGTTTGACTACACTGTCATATCGCAACGAATCTGATACAAGTTGGAAAAGAAAATTAAAAGTTCAAGCCAAGCTGTTACCGTGATTTTGTTACGGCCTGTGTTTTGTACATGCCTAGAGCGTGGAATGGAGTTGCAACTGAAATATGAATAGTGATTTGAAAGTCCAACAATATTAATAATTTGTTAGCATCCAACACCAATTAGATAAAAACGAAGATGGATACATATCCTTTCGGATTTCTATGAAAATATTATCTCCGTTTTGGTGTATTCCTGTCTGTTTCATATTTAAGCAAGAAATACATATGTTGCCTGCTTCAGTGAAATGGCGAGGATTTTGCTCTTCAGTGTACTAATAAAAGCTAGCCTTAGCAAATATCTTGGTCAGCTATTATAACCGGCAGCTCGACATATTAAACGTGATCCACCGTAGGTACACATCTTGAAGGAATGTTATAAACATCGACTGGATCTCGATCGCAGAGAAGCTATAATTAAGGCACTAGTTAGACTTCGGAATCATTTCTGATCTATTCGTAGATAACTTCACTTCAGCCAACGATCGAACGGCGATCGATCATAGGATGCGGATGTGAGCTCTGGTGTATGGTTGTTATTTTTACAAACTGATGCAGCCCTATCACATAATAGCTTTCTAAATGAAATTAGTGAAATCAAATGGAAAATTAAAGCTTCTGAAACAGCCTGCGAATAGTTTTATTCCTCTCATAACACGTTGGTGACTGGGAAAATAATCTTCGCTCATCGTTAATATTTTAATAAAAAGGTTATAAGTGTGGGGTGAGGGAGGATCGTAAGAAATATCAGTTTTCAGAGTGAAAGAGCGATGGAGGCAGATTTTACTTTCAGATAAATTAATCAATCAACCATGATTTACAATGATCGATTTTAAAGAGGTCAACTGGGATTTATATCGTTTATAATCATCATTATGATATACTAGCTCGACAAAATCACCGCTGTATGGACGTTTCATATCTAGCAACACAAAATTTAATGATTCAAATTGCTTATTGTCTTGTTGAGTTTTCCACTCCTAGCTAGCTCTCAAAACTTGCTCACTTGAGGCACAAAGCATGTACAAATGGGAAACATCGTTATATAGAATTAGATGAGTCAAATATGCTAACGATCGACGATGAAAAAGTAGTTTATCGCGATTGAGCAGCAAATAAGTTTATGTTATGTATTATAAATTACACTGTTATTATGTTATACAATACAATTAATACCACAAAAGAATACATTCAAATTATTTATAACAATAATATATCTATGTCGAATTATTATATCGTTTATAAATAACATCCGTCCCATGCATTATAAAGGAGTACTTTCCATATATTTTCTTGGTCGTAATCTAACATTACAAAGGCGCAATATAAAATATATCGCAGATCACATTGCCTCGTATCACTGACCCTCCATCCTCCAAATCCCCCCCAAAACAAAACGCTCACAAAATTGTGTAATAATACGCTTCATTAGGTATGCAAATTCACTTCACACAAACCGTTAATTCTATGAACCCATGCTTGCATTAACCGTGTTTTTATGCATTTATTCTGATAGTCACATCTTTTTAAATAATCACAATTGTTTGTACATTTACCGTCACCTCGCGCCGAGGTATACGGTTGATTTTTAAGAAAGTCATTCAGACGTATTGACGCAGATTACATCTTTCTTTTTTAATTAATTGTTTGTTACGTTGGCGTCTATTCATTGGGAAAACACATACAGGAACGGAAAAAAGAAAACTATTTAGACTTATTGGCATGAAATTTCTGTCGGTTATAATTAGTTTTCATGGGAATTCCAGAGCAATTACAATATATACCTTGCTATAAATAGAGTCTCAATGCAAACAAGATGGACCCTGATTAACAGTCGTATAATGCAAATGCAGATATGGGGTTATATAATTTATTACACTGATTAATCCTAACAAATTGCACAGACTAAGATCTTTAAGCGCATTATATGACAGCAGATATGGATTTTCTCAATTCTTTTGGGCAGTTAGACTCATCCTAGAAGCGAGTTGAGACTATGGGCAAAATAAGCAAAACAAAACTATATAAGTAGCATAACTTACGTTCATAATCGATTTTCGAGGTCTGAAATAACCGAATATTTTCTGGCGTCCTGGAAAAGTGTCAGATAATGAACCAAACAGTTTAAGTTGGGATGTGTGTGTGTGTGTGTGTGTGTGTGTGTGTGTGTGTGTGTGTGTGATATTTATTACCTACCTAACTTTTTCTTTTCATTTTTGGTCCATCTACACGGTAAGATTTCTGTGAAAAAAGAGAAATTGCCTTTGAATATTTTTTTTCTTAAGTTTGAACATCAAACGTGTTTCAAAATTCAAAATGAAAAGCTATAATTAATAAATAGATTTTATTCATCCTTTTAACAAATAAGTATACTATTCATTTACCCAGTCAATGGGTAAATGTCAATATAATATAATTGTTTCTGACGTCTAAATCACACCCTTTCCAAGAAAAAACAATGGCTGACATACATAACACGTGGTTCTTTGATTATAAATCCATATTTTTGTAATGTCCCCGATTTAAATTCAACGTAAACATTAACCATAAATATGTATTCATATAGTTAGGTTGCTTCTGTAAATTTCCAAAAGTAAACCCAATCTGAAATTGTTGTTACTAGTACCATTATTACTAGAATGTGTATTGATGTAGATTGATTATGTTCACCTAATTCTTCATTTCAGGTCTATAAGGAATGTTGGAATTCAGTCCGTTTTCCTTTCTCCATTAGACTATGATAATATTGAAACGGGGAATTGATATTGTCTACACAAATATGTGCTTTTTTAAGGCAAATATAAAGAATTTGCATTAGAATAATACTCAGCATGGATGTTTAGTGGCAAAATTTGTGTCTTTTGGAATACATACATGAAAACCTGTCATAATGAGCATTGCAAATGCTTAAATATTTTTTAAATTATTGTTCTTTTGATTGGATATTATTTTCAAATAATTTATCAAAACGAATCACTTAGTTAAGTTTCCATAAATATAAAGTGTTCGTCAACTGTGAAATTTGTTCGTATTGATTCATAAATATAAAGTTCGTCAGCTGTGACTTTTTTTCGTATTGACAGGTCGCGCTCAGGTCCACAAAATGTCACAGCATTTATGGTGCATGCTAACGACGCTTCATGGAAACTACTAAATATGTCCATACAATAGATACATGTCTGATAAAATTTCCATGCAACAGATACAATATTTGGTAAAATGTCCATACAGTAGATACCATGTCTGGTAAAATGTCCATACAATAGATGTTGTGTCTGGTAAAATGTCCACACAACAGATAGAATGTCTGGCAAAATGTCCATACAATAAATACCATGTCTGGTAAAATGTCCGTACAATAGATGTGTCTGGTAAAATGTCCACACAACAGATACAATGTCTGGTAAAATGTCCATACAATAGATACCAGTCTGGAAAAATGTCCATACAATAGATGCCATATCTGGTAAAATGTCCATACAATAGATACCATGTCTGGTAAAATGTCCATACAATAGATACCATGTCTGGTAAAATGTCCATACAATAGATACCATGTCTGATAAAATGTCCATACAATAGATACCATGTCTGGTAAAATGTCCATACAATAGATACCATGTCTGGTAAAATGTCCATACAATAGATACCATGTCTGATAAAATGTCCATACAATAGATACCATGTCTGGTAAAATGTCCATACAATAGATACCATGTCTGGTAAAAGAAACTGTAAATCTGCATGGTAGCATTGTTGATATAAATGAAGACATACCGGTTAGGCTAATTATTAGTGGAAGATTATTATATGGAATCGGATTGTTTGCGATTACTTGCAAAGAGCCATAACCCAGTCGTAAACAAGTTCAAAAGGTTTTATATAAAAGTCTCATGTGTCCGTACGAAAGTATCAAGTCTAAAGGATAATAATAATAATAATAATAATAATAATAATAATAATAATAATAATAATTATTATTATTATTATTATTATTATTATTATTATTATTATTATTATTATTATTATTATTATTATTGCGTATCATGCAGCAATTTTTGATACAACTAATGATTTCACTCAAAGTTACACGTGATTCATTCTACAAACAAAGCGTGGCACAATGAGTTCGCGATGAGGTTTTAGATAGGAACGGAAATCAGTAATGACCTTGTCCTACGGCTTTGGTCCCTACTAGCTGAAGTTCATCAAAATGCAATGAATTTACAATATGAGTCCAAGATGAGATTTGGAAACTTATAATAATGTCCATCGCTGTAAAATAAGATGTATATAATATAATTTTAGCGAAATAAAAAGGTACTTAAAACGGACAACGTATAAAGGCATGTGACGTGATCAATTTCAACAAAATCAGTACATAAAAAAATGACAATTCACTTCTAAATTTAAAGCATGTCCGATGACAGAATCTCTACTGTTTCCATTTTCACACCAATCTGATTATCATCAGATGTACACTGTCATATACGCAGATATATATATATATATATATATATATATATATATATATATATATATATATATATATATATATATATATATATATATATATATATATATATTCATGAATTAGCCAATGAAAATGCAGCTGTCAAAAATCTGAAAGTGAATCAAATCGTTCAGTACACGTTCATGCTCTTCATCTACACTGCTCAGTCTCGAAATATTTTTTTTTATTTAAGGAAACGAGGCTTGTCGACTTTCCTTTTAATGAGACAACTAGAGGTATATCATTGATACAGCGTACATACTATACACATATTTTATTTATATCACATACAAATACATATATTTGCCTTTTGAACGAACTATATTAATGAGAGACAAATGAGTATTGCCTGCGTGAATATACCCAGATTCCTGCCAAGTTTGTCCGCTACAAAATGTAGTTCTGTCTTTTTGTGCCTATTGACAATTACCTTTTCATATTGATAAGTTGATTGGTTTTATTTTTGAGTTCCTATTTTTATTCACATTGATTAAATCAATATGAGTTATACTTAATAATTTATCATGAAAGATGGATTTAATGAAGAAATTTGAGCACTACTGTAAGCCTACAGAGATATTAATTCTTGAAAACTGAACGTTCATCATCATCATCATCATCATCATCATCATCATCATCATCATCATCATCATCATGATGTCTCTCTCTCTCTCTCTCTCTCTCTCTCTCTCTCTCTCTCTCTCTCTCTCTCTCTCTCTCTCTCTCTCTCTCTCTCTCTCCATTTGGTCGGTTTGACTTAATATTTACTATCATTTTGCATAGGTCTAGAGAATTTGAGCTATTACATAAGCGAAATAACCTAATATAAACTTCACACCAAAACAACCAACCGAAAACAACACAGCAAACAAACAAACAAAAAACAACAACAAATAAAGAAACAAAACACCCAGAACTAACTAAGCAATTAAAAAAATGATATCATAAAACTGTACTGTTAAGGAAAGAAGTGACAATTTTGTGGCTGCACATTGTCGACGCTACACGAGGTGATCCTATACCTTTGCAATAGAAGAAATAAAATATTGTCAAAGACAAAAAGATGCCATGAGGAAAGATCTAAGACTCACGTGGAATTTTGTTCTTCAGGAAATTTGGCCTATAATAAAGTTATTAAGCCTCTTTAATGTAAAATATATTTGTATTTAAACGTAAACCTAACTTTAACCCCAATGATCGATAACAGGAAATTCTCGCGTTATTCGTTTTGGAAATGAAACTTACTAAAACACATTTTCCTTAGGTTTATCAGTGCATGCTATATGTACTAAGATCTCTTTACGTTTCCAAAAAGTATTCCGCATCTATACACAAGACACCAAAAAAGACGAGGCTGAAAAAGAAAGTAGTTATTAGATGAACTACTTTGGACGACGCTGATCAAAAAAATTTCAACTGAAATTAATCGCTCCTTTGATACATATAGCCGCAATTTGGCACCCTGTATACGAAGTAGAGAAGCACATATTTGTACTAATTTGGAACGCAGAAGTACAGAGCTGAGAAATATCAGAATATTCTTATATTTTACTAAATATTCTTAAGAGATCTTATCTGGTAAAGAGGTGTAAACCTTAGTTCGAATATTTCGTTAATACGTCGAAGTTTCCCGCTACACAAAATCGTGCAGAAAAGTATCGATAAGACGAGACCTCTATCATTTCTTTAAACTCAGGCTTTTCTCACCAATATTTCTTTTCGATATCGTCCTGTACTGTTTCATTTCCATATATTCTTACATCTAGATGTCGATGAAAGAATCCTACAGATATTATTATATTCTATATATGCTTTTATCAATACTTCATACCGACGATGCCGGTTTTGGTGATTTCTGCACTGGCAAAAACGGTAGAGATGTAGTTGATGTTGTTGCCCGTTATTCGTGTTGGGGATAGTATTTCTGTTGTTTTAAGGGTAATCATTTTCATAATCCTGGAAATCAGTCTGAATAAAACAGAGATCAAAGACAAAACGAAGATCTGACGGACACCGATACAACATCGAATTCTGTTGTCCTTTCGATTCACCAATGTGATTACAGCTTTCACGTTTTGTTAAAGTGCTAAACGTCTTTCAGAACATGTCATTTTCTAGCGTAACTATCCCTTTGAGGCAAATTAATTGTCTTTCTAACTGGTTACTAACATAGGAAGACCGGGAATTCCCAGGTCACCAGAAATTGACATGGATCGATGCTTGTCATATCTACTTACTATAAGCAGATTTCGATTCTTGTCCGATTTTCCTGGACATTTACTGACATAGCATATGTCCAAACAAGCAAGGAACGTAAAAGAATGAATTAGCTATAGACGAAACGGTTGTCCTGTTCAAGAAGTAACCCCCAAATGTAGCGAAACTGTTTTACATTCTCAAATATATGTATCATTTATTCCTCACTTACCAGACCCATTTCTTATAGTGGCGGTCAAGTGGGTAATATCCTAGTGGCGGTCAAGGTGTACGTCTGATATACTATTGTCCAGGATCGGAGGCATCGCATAGTGAACTACATGATATTGTAAGCATGCTATTAAACAATGTAAAACATAGTTGGGAATGAATGAACTCGTTTTTAACATGCGTTTGTTGGTTTGTGCGTGTGTATTTACAGTTATCACCCACAACCAATGTAGTTATATTTTAGAGTTGATTCTTTCTTTCACCGTGAGACCTCCCTATAAATATATTCTGTATTGATTCTTCCAACATTGCATGTATTATTATACCATTGTAAATATTTATTAGTGTTTTAAGAGAATAAGTCCTTCTGGCTTAGCTATACTGCTATTCCCAGAGGAACAAAGTGCATGCAATTGTCTCATTATTACAGGGCTGACTGGTTGAAAATGTATTTTTATTGAAGAATGACAATAGTGTTCAGCCCATAGATTCCATAGTGCAGGTCTTTCCCTCAGATTTGGGACAGAAAATACACGGCGATTTTAATCTTTTATTTTAAGAGGTTGTAAGAGGAACATTTGTAATAGCGACAGCAGCAGCAGTAGTAGTAGTAGTAGTAGTAGTAGTAGTAGTAGTAGTAGTAATAGCAATAGCAGGAGTAGTAGTAGTAGTAATAGTAGTAGTAGTAGCAATTGTGGATGTGGTGATTTTGTTGGTTTTAACGGCTCTTTAAACACATAAATTTTCTCTATCATGACGAGACAATGGTAGCTAAGTGACCTTCCCAAGGATGCACAATGGCAACCGACCCATGCTGACTTGAGCGGGTATTGAATCGACTACTTTGTTATGAGTCCAAAGCTTTTCGAACTGAGACACATCTATTCTTTTGTAGGTGCTGAAGGACACACGGTACTAATTGTATTAAGAAATGGGAACCAGCCTAGAAATATGTTAACTTTAAATAGAGTATAAACGGGTTTGGCTGACCAGGATTGGTTAATAATGTAAGTTTTGTTGTAGGAAAAATAATTTTTTTGAGACTTTATCCAAGTTGAAAGTGAATAAAAATAGAGACATTGTTTCATTGATAGAATTTCAGTCCTTTAAAAGTCTTGAGTTTGGAACACTCATTACTAAAATTAGCACCTGACTCTTTGGTGCGGACTTGAAAGTACATGTTTCAAACATATGCAGCTCCAGAAAATGCCACAGATCATATCCTTTCCTCTAAACAGAGGCTGACTTCCAGGTTTCATCTATACTAATAACTAAAAGTTTGGTCATTAGCATTCCAAAATTTTAAGTTATTAAATTTTTAATATTATGGTATTTTGCATAGGTTTACTATGGGAACTGAATTAGAACCGTGATTCCTGAACGTGGTGATGGTGGCGATGGAGGACATCAGTGCAAGATAAACTCTTTGTGAGTTGGTTTATATATCTGTATGCTGAATTTAAATTAGAAACGGAAGTATTTGTGTACTAATATTCTCTTCACATAATGTAGTTTAATATGGTATCACATTATCAACATAAGGAAGAGCACTGAAAACAGCATCAACAACAACAACACAAATTATCCATATGCTGAATTCCCATCCCGAAGAATTGATGATGTTCCGAAAACGTTACTAACTATTTATACATAAATGTCACTTGTAAAAGCTTGAGATTTCCAATAAACAACCAAATTAGAGTTCCAATAAACATACTAATCCCAAAAAATATTCTAAGTTTGCGTTAAGAAAAGGAACTCCGATTAAATTAATAATAATAATAATAATAATAATAATAATAATAATAATAATAATAATAATAATAATAATAATAATAATAATAATTATAATAATGATACTGATAATAGCGTAACTATATAGTATTCCTGTGAAATATTTTAATGCATTAAACTTTTGTCATAGGTTTCAATAGTAATGAAATGATGGGAAGTATAAACTAAAATACATTTTATAAATAAACTGATCCAAGTATATGACATAACATACTCAAAATGCTACAAGTGGAAAATTATGTACATCTCCCAAAAAGAGAATATTTTTTAAGAAATCAATTGATATTTAAAGCAGCGTTTAGTTGTCGTGCATTAATCAAACATGAAAACACGGCAGTTTCAACTAAATAGTTATCAGTGAAAGGTAGAAAAGTTTGGTGTGTAATATCTTAGTGTACAATATCCTACTGGGCAATTTCCTATCGGGTAATATCCTAGTGGGTAATGTCCTAGTAGACAATGTCTTAGTGTACAATATCCTACTGGGCAATTTCCTATCGGGTAATGTCCTAGTGGGTAATGTCCTAGTAGACAATGTCTTAGTGTACAATATCCTACTGGGCAATTTCCTATCGGGTAATGTCCTAGTGGGTAATGTCCTAGTAGACAATGTCTTAGTGTACAATATCCTACTGGGCAATTTCCTATCGGGTAATGTCCTAGTGGGTAATGTCCTAGTAGACAATGTCTTAGTGGGCAATTTCCTATCGGGTAATATCCTAGTGGGTAATGTACTAGTAGACAATGTCCTATCGGGTAATATCCTATCGGGTAATGTCCTAGTGGGTAATGTCCTAGTAGACAATGTCTTAGTGGGCAATTTCCTATCGGGTAATATCCTAGTGGGTAATGTCCTAGTAGACAATGTCTTAGTGTACAATATCCTACTGGGCAATTTCCTATCGGGTAATGTCCTAGTGGGTAATGTCCTAGTAGACAATGTCTTAGTGTACAATATCCTACTGGGCAATTTCCTATCGGGTAATATCCTAGTGGGTAATGTCCTAGTAGATAATGTCCTATCGGGTAATATCCTATCGGGTAATGTCCTAGTGGGTAATGTCCTAGTAGACAATGTCCTACTGGGCAATTTCCTATAGGGTAATATCCTAGTGGGTAATGTCCTAGTAGATAATGTCTTAGTGGGCAATTTCCTATCGGGTAATGTCCTAGTGGGCATTATCCTAGTGGATAATGTCCTAGTGGGTAATGTTCTAGTAGACAACGTCTTAGTGGACAATATCCTATCGGGTAATGTCCTAGTAAGTAATGTACTAGTAGACAATGTCTTAGTGGGCAATTTCCTATAGGGTAATGTCCTAGTGGGTAATGTACTAGTAGACAATGTCCTAGTGGGCACTATCCTATCTGGTAATGTCCTAGTGGGTAATGTACTAGTAGACAATGTCTTAGTGGGCAATATCCTATCGGGTAATGTCCTATTGGGTAATGTCCTAGTAGACAATGTCCTAGTGGGCAATATCCTAGTGGATAATGTCCTAGTGGGTAATGTCCTAGTGGATAATGTCCTAGTGGGCATTATCCTAGTGGATAATGTCCTAGTGGGTAATGTTCTAGTGGGCAAAATCCAAGTGGGTAATATACTATTGGATATTGTCTTAGTGGATAATGTCATAGTGGACAATATCCTAGTTTTAATGTCCTAGTGGGTAATGTCCTAGCGGGTAATATCCTAGTTAGTAATATCCTAGTGGATAATTTCCTTGCGGGTAATACCCACTCGCGTAGGGGAAAAAATAAAATATAAAAAATTCTAATTGATAGATTTAGCTAGTAGAATTTGTTTTTGCAAGTCATCAAAATAATGCTAAAATAAAATGCGTATTTACAGTTCTAGCAAGTAACAGTGTTGTTTACACCGATCACTCCAGTAGGAATATGAGAAAAATAATTGATAGCCTTTATACCAGTCACTTCTGTTGGAATATGACAAAACTAATTGATAGCCTTTACTCCAGTCACGTCTGTCGAAATATGACAAAACTAATTGATAGCCTTTACTCAAGTCATGTCTGTCGAAATATAACAAAACTAATTGATACCCTTAGTGAGTAGTAATTGCTTTACACAAAAAAAACTGGTGTTGAAATATAACAATACACACACAAAAATTAAAAACAAAAACCAAGCGAAACAAAACAAGGCTGAAAGGTCTTAATATATTTTCAAAATATCTTCGTCTGCTATAGAATCTCGAGATTCATCGAACACACTGGAATGCAATCTAAAGTTCTATAACACTTTTCAATCAGTGGTAATTGTTACATTACACACACGTTTCGATCAATAATACCTAGCCATGACATCAGCCTATAACATAATTTAACAAAAAAGAGTATTGCAGGAAGATAAATTGAAATTTTGTAAGTACGACAAAAGTGTAACTTATTTAACAATTACTTATCAACTTGAATGTACTATTTATATGCATAAATGCATATAATTGAATGCTGGACATTTCATATCTGTAGGTAATTCATGAACCTTATGCAGAGGTTTTCCTGAACTGGTTAAGAAAGAGAAATGCTGCTATTAGCCTAAACGTATAGAAACGTCTTTTTTTTCAAACAATTTGCTTCAAAATCAATTTCGAATACGTACTACCACAAGTTCAAGTTACCATAAAAATGTATATGTATAGTCATGACTTCGATAGATTTGCTGTAAACATAAACGATATTACTAATTTGAAAATAATGCTGGCATATCTGTAAAATGGCTTTAAAAATGGGAAGGGAATGCCAGTGAAAGCCAGAAAAAATTACCGAAATTTAGTTGTGTAAGTGAAAAGAAAGGAAGAGCATATTGACACGCTGATTATCATTCACAGTGGTAGTCCTAATAGCTACATGTTTGGAAGGCACACTGGAATAAACGTGTTTCAGCATTGGTGTCATCAAGAAGAAATTTACATAACAAGAAAATATATATATTTTTTAAAATTACACTGGAATAAGTGTGTTTCAACATTTGTATCATCAAAGAGAAATTTACATAGCACAGAAATGCCTTTAAAAAAATGCTTGAAATTTTTTAAAACACAAAAGTCAAATTATTAAAATCTAAAAGACTAAATTACAATGTTACCATTACTGTATAAGCTAGTTTTCATATTTTTGCTCTTATTACCACAGTTGAGAAAAATATGTTCGCAAGCTATTCAGAAAATAACCCTTCCGCAGGCGTGATTTTTCAAATATGAGAAATTCTCGACACAACTTAAAACTGAAGATAATTGTTATATTTAGTCATGCCCAAAATAGATACTTCTCACAATGAACAATTGTTTAAACTCAACATCAGTACATCGATGGCATCTGTTTAGAATGAAAACCAAACCCTAACAAATAGCTTATGCGTTTGACTAAAATAAATGGAAATTATTTTTTTCCTTACAAATATCACTATAGATATATGGTCTGTCTCTTTTCAGCGGACACAGTAGAAAAGTAGCTAAATATTTATTGAAATATATTTTCTTCAATAAATAAAAAAACCCACCCTAAATAATGTTCTAATCGGAATCGGACAATACAAACAACAGCCATAAAACATCAGTCTGTGAGAGTGCCAGTAAGTAGTATTTGTTAAGACCAGACACTATTATAGAGACAGGAAAATTACAATAAGATGCGAAGAATGATTTAAGAAAAAGAATACACAGAATGTGAATAAAATCATAACATAAGATTTACTTAGCATATATGTGAACAGGTATAGATTTACCGGTGGTAATAACAAAATTTCCATGCGTGTTTCACTGTTATTCAGCTCTATTTTAAGAAGATTATAAAACAAACAACAGTTCCGTTCCATTACATAAATTTTCATATAATGAATCTGTCGGAATGTGGAAACGACATGTTTCGAGAAAGTGAACATATTCTAGACAGGAAAAAATCGAAAAGACAAGATGGCTGTATGACAAAATTGAACACTGGGCATGTCTAGTTACCTCAGGAACTCCTACACAGATTTGCCTCAATGGACTAAAAAAAGAGAAATATTACTATTAACGTAAAACACATCGATAGCATTTTTCTAAAAACATTTTATATGCTGCGAAATCAATTTTGATTTTGAAAGTCCCCAAGTCTCAGTTACAATCAAAAGACAATTTAGTCCCAGTTACAATCAAAATACAATTTAGGGATATTCAACAATTTGATAGATGTGATGTAAGCATAAAGGATATTTAAAATGATGTTGGTATACCAGTAAACGGCCGTATCAGAGGGAAAGGAAATTCATTTGCCAGTATAAATTTACTTAACCCTACGAATGATGTAAAGAAACAGATATATTAGTGTTAAAACGTTTTGCACGTCACTGAATGATTCAGCGATATCAAATGACGATTACCAGTATGTCATGGAACATTTTAACCTTCCAGAAATTCGAGAGGTCGATGATACTTATATGGCAAAGTATGCATCAATTGTGAGAATATGTATCTAGGGCTAATTACCAACTTGACCTTTATTTTAATTCACCACAACAAGCTTGCTCAAAAACATCATGTGTAAAAGTTTACTTTCCAGAAGACTGACATGTTTTGACGATTGAGAGATAAATAAGAGGTGGAATTAACCTAATACCTCAAAGAGGTGGAATTATCATAATACCTGAAATATGTGGAATTATCTTAATACCTCAAAGAGGTGGAATTATTATAATACCTCAAAGAGGTGGAATTATCCTAATACCTCAAAGAGGTGGAATTATCCTAATACCTCAGAGGTGGAATTATCCTAATACCTCAAAGAGATGCTGAATCATATCAAGAATATGATTCGTTTAAGTTGGAGAGATTTGATAGAGAATAGGAAAGTCAAGATCATGGTAATTTATTATTAACCTACAATATGTAAACCTCTATGGACTCGGCATGAGCTAATACATAACGGTAGATAACTTTAGGTTGACCACTTGTGAAAAAATGAGATCGGCGGGAGAAAGGTTATTCAGAATATTAGACGACTATTATTAGACGACTATGATACTAGAAAAGATGTTGACTTGAGAAATCCATTGCACATTCATTTATATGTTATTGTCTACACACTAGCACCATAAAATTAATTCCACTTGAAATTAATTTCAACTAGTCCTGGAGAAAGTTGATGAAGGTTTAGAAGGATAAAAAATCCAAAAGTATCAAAACTCTTATGGACACTGAAAAAAGGACACCAATGGAACTGTACCAAGGCTGGTAAGTGTAACAATTGCTAATACTGAAATTATTGAGATACATATTCTTTGATATTTAGTGCCAAATACCAAATGGCTTCGTCAAACTGTTGCATTCATTGAACTCTCTTCTTGTAATTAACCATACTTTATCCATCTTCTAAAGTCAAATGGATGATTTCTACTGCTGAGTTGAATAACATTAAACTCCACATAAAATTTATCATGGAAGAACCAAGTGTCAGGTAAGACAACGTTTTGCTCTCTCTCTCTCTCTCTCTCTCTCTCTCTCTCTCTCTCTCTCTCTCTCTCTCTCTCTCTCTCTCTCTCTCTCTCTCTCTCTCTCTCTCTCTCTCTCTCGTGACGATATTGTAAAGAAAGCAACTCCGTTTAAGCAGTTGTCATTTACCAATTAACAGCGAATTGTGAATGGTTTATAATGTAAATAATGTATTCAAATTCGTAATAAATTTCCACTTGAATGTGAAATCCTACGGAAGACTACCATAATCAATACAAAGTCTAATAGTATTCTAAACGGATTTATATATACCTAAACCCACTTAGCTTTGAAAAACCAAGATTTTACTCATTGTTTAATCCTGATCATAATGATTTTAAGTTGCTATTTATAATTACTTTTTGAGTCCTAATTCGTCCTAATAGAATTCAGTAATCAAACATTTGTGTATATCATAGGTCATATGTAGTTCATGAATTTGAAAAGATCATTAATTCCATAAGATATGTGATGTCTTTCATAAGCAATCTATTTGAAAAGATCATTAAATTCCATATGATATGTGATGTCTTAAGCAATCTATTTATATTGCTAACGCCATCAATATTAACGTCTCGCTTTACTTTCATATCAAGGGATCCTAAATAGGCCATCTGGCTCAATCTATATATTTGGATATAGGACTGAATTTTGATTAGATAACTTTGCTTCGGTTTAATGATACTTGGCGAGAATGTGATACCTTGGTGTTTTGGATAACGCTTTGCCATATATATATATATATATATATATATATATATATATATATATATATGTATATATATATATATATATATATATATATATATATACATACATACATACATACAAGCAATACTATCATACAGGTTAGAGAAATTAAATTCTTACTCTACGGAGATTCAAACCCAGATCCGCGAGTGAATGGCACCCATCCATCGCCTTACATGCTCGCACCAACCCATATACCGTCACGACCAAGCACGCATCACCAAAAAATGATGGCACTGAATCGGTGTTATATGAGCTCGTGCGTAGCAGACACACTCGCATGACAACCTAGTAAAAAATTATCATATATATATATATATATATATATATATATATATATATATATATATATATATATATATATATATATATATATATATATATATACACACACACACACAGTCGTTCCAGTAATTTGAATAATATGTGTGTTATTTACACAAAAAATGCTTGTTTTTTTTCAAGAAACATAAACTACATACTCACACTAATGCCGATGACACATGTACTGAATGGGCACTCAGATTATACTTCATCATTGGAAGGTTATTGTAAGTTATAAAGGATATATTATCTAGGTTTTTCAATTTTTACAATAGCTATGGGATAATGAGATGAAGGAATATAATTAGATGCATTAGGATGGGTAGAAAAATATAGCATTGTCACGTGCCCCCTACGGAGAAAGTCGGACAATTAAAAGATTAAATAGCTCCAATCTCCCAGTCAGCATGGTCGACTGTCTAGGTGTATAAAGTATAGAAAGTATAATAAGGTGAAAGGTATAACAATTTAATAAACTATATCACGGTATTTAAGAATTACTGGACACTTTTTAAAAAAATACAATTGCTTCCAATCAATACAAGATCTGTTTAAATTGCCAGTTATCTCATCATGCCAAATTAAAGTTGAGTTTTTCCTTCTGATTAATTTCTTTGTTATTCATCAGTAACTTTCGCCTTGCCAGTACATCCGGTACCCTTGTTTCTGTCTCCGGCCATGAACCATCGCACTACTGCATATTCTCACGTGCTCTTCACGTCTTTTTCTCTGTAATCTTATAAAGTTGCCCTATCCTACCTAAAAACTTCCTCAGAAGCTTTTGTTCTCCTCCGAATTTCTTATAATTCCTTTCTTACGCTCTTTTTTACGAGTGTACAATTTGCTTTCGGAGTACGTCATGTTTCTTTACACACTGCGAAAATGTGTACTGACTCTTCCAAAATTAATATAACAGGATAATGTCTGGCTATCTTATTTTTTTTTGGATACCGGTGGTCTTTTTGAAAGTTGTCTTCTGTAGTAGCAGGGATATGTTATAATGTTAGGTTTTCCGGTCTCTGAGCTCAAGCTGACCCTCGGTAACATCACTGGTTGATGGCAAAACGAAGTTTCTCTACACCGCGGCAAGGTTCACGTTGAATTAACCACGATCTTGACTGTGTATAATGGCTAAGTCAACGACAGGTAGTTTTTTTTTTGTTTTTTTTTTAGAATCGGTCTAAAGTCGTAATATTATATAGCATGTATTGACATCACCCAAAATACTTTGAATTACGCATTTTATCAGAAGATATTTGTAAACATGAGCTAGGAATTTTTAGCGAATTTTCTTACACAACGTGACACGTGCCATTAAGATTACATAAGTACTGATTCACGGAACTGTTTGCTCAGTCATATATAATGTTATCATTATTCTGCTTTTAGCTAAGGTTTAGAAATGCTCATTACGTTCTTTTCAGCTTCATCTGGATCCCATACCTTGAACAGATATCTTACGTCTTCCAAATAGTATATGTTACTCTTTCAATTCCTCCTGCTGTAGCCAGTTATATAACGATAAAGGCTATGGATATGCCATTTTATTTTTTACAGCGGAAACATCATATATTGAAGACTAACACTTTTAGGCTGCTGGCAGTTTTTATTTCACATCCGGGACTTTCGTTGATCATTCTTTGCATTTTAGTCCAATTATTAGAACGTTGTCTCTGGTAGGAAATACATACGTTATTCTTGTAAACTAAAGATTACATTCCTGCTTTCCACGTGTGCCAGAAATGCATTAAGATTATTTGTAATGTCTCTGTGTCCTTGATTTAGTTTCGTTTTTTCCTCAAAACTCATGTTTATTATTATTAATTTCGTTTATTTTTATCAATCCATTCTAAGACCGAATATATGCGAATTTATATCAATTTTATTGTTCAATTCACTACATTTTCGTTGAGTTTGGTTTTAACTTCAGAGATTTACACATATTATAAAACTCAGCTTAACCGGGCAAGCTCAATGAAAAAATGAACTTGCCCTATGAAGATTTGAACATGCCACAAATTTAATATACCAACACGAAAGAAAGAATAAAAGAAAGATGGTGGATTTTCAGGATATCAGGTTTATTGAAACTTCTATTTCATTTGTATCTCTGCTGGAACAGTACAACCATATGCTAATAGTTAAATATTCCTTTTCTCTCTCTGCGTAGTTATGCATGAGAGGGTAGTTGAAACAGAAAGCTAAAAGGATTGCATTGAACATGTGTACCATATTAAATTCAATTAGAAAACGGGGATTATTCATACTTTTATCGTTGTTTTCATACTTAACTATTGATAAATATGTGGAAATTAATGACTGATCTAGAATCAACTACAGACGGTAGCGATAATATTTATAAAAGCGAGCATTGCGAAATGGGCGGATAAAAATTTAATACACCAAAAGCACTGGTATGTCAATTAGCTTTATACCAACACTTTAAAGGCCATGTTATTCTTAATGTTATATATATATATATATATATATATATATATATATATATATATATATATATATATATATATAATGTCAATAAAACACTTACATATGTAGATTAGAAAGAATTAGAATTCGGATATAGCTGGAAGAAGAAAAGCAGGCATGTAAAAGTATATAGACAGAACAAGGGAAAGGTAGAAAAGATTTTGGAAATCGCAACATTTTTAAACGAGCGAGAGACAGGTTTAAATTTAGCAAGACTATTGGTACTGGTTTTTATACAAACAGTTCAAGGGTTTGTGGAGGACAATTTTATCCATTTACTTAAAAATTGCCAGGTAGTCAATTTCAAATCGGCAACATGCATCAAATTGTTTTAAAATCCGACAGTTGAGAATAATTTGAGAATATTTATTTTTGTCCATGTAAATATACACATCAGTATATTGTACTCTTTGTTCATAGGCTTTAAATAATGTTGAATATTAGATATGCCATCCGATGCTAATTCAAAAACCTTATATAGCATTAGTTAAGTTTAATTCTTTGTTTAAACCAGCATTTAGCATCTAAATTATTTTTCTCATTATCAGATAGTAGATGATCTTTTGTCAAATGTTTTAATTCCACTCTACACAATGGCTTGATATTTTATTATCATCTTATTTATCCCTACGTTGATATCTTTCAAATTATTTTTTCACCTAGAACTGTGTTTGTTGGTGTAGCAACACATCTCAGTACAAACCAAATGGCAGCTACATCATATAATTTAAGTGGAGATCACTTAAATCTGTGATAGGGTATTCGTTGCGGATTATATGACTTACTTGTATCTTGGAATGACCGTATACAAACCTTTGAAGATTTTTTAAAAGCATCGTACATGTAACTTCCCTTGTTAGTATTAATTTTCTCAGCTTTAGAACGTTGAGAAAATATATAACACTCAAAATATATTTGAATTCATCGCTGTATTTTTGTTTACGCTGGTATACCAACTAATTCTGCTTGCCATAGTTATTCACATGGCTAATAAAGACACATTCGTGGGAAAACTACTCCATCGCTTCCTTATGTAATATGTAGATAGATTGCTCAGTTAACGATTCATTATTTTTTAAATTCAATATATCGTATTCTTTTCCACATATTGTTTATTCACACAATTCATTGATATTTGTGCAAACAAACTGTAATTTTTAAGTTTCTCTAATTGGCATACAAGTTGAGGGAATACTATATATGCCATAAATCGTGTTTTCTGTCATGAACAAGACAGCAAAAGGCTTGTAGTTTTGTCAACAATCTACAACCTGTCTTTAACATTCTAAACGTCTGATTTCATATTCATGACAAATATTACCAATAGTTGTACACTAAATCGTAATTATATTTTTAATCGAACTTTGCTTTCTATAAACTTTAAATTTGCTTTTGTAGAATCATTGTTGACGAACATTGCAATGATATTATAGCAAGATCTTCCACTGTGTAAAGGTCTCCCTTTACGAAATTATATTTTCCCTCATAGAATAATACTTTATTTTTTTCTACTTTCTGCTTTTTTCCATCTTGCTACCAAGGTCGCTGTTAAATATTTCGATACTATAATTATTAATTTTATTGTACAAATCTACATCTTCTCTGAAAGACTATATATATATATATATATATATATATATATATATATATATATATATATATATATATATATATATATATATATGGCACCGTAACAAAATCCTGCATGACAAATGGTAGCTGACAAATGCGCACAATGATAAACAACTGGACACCTACGCGTAAGACAAAAGCGTGCAAGTATACAAAGGTAAGGCTGAAAAGACAATAAAACGGATTAACTGAGAGGACAATATGCACAATTAAATTGTATGGTCTTTTAACAATTCTACTTATTATTTATAAAGAATTCAGGCCGGTATTGTTCAATACAACTAACTTTGACAACTGTGGTTACATCCAAATAGCCATACTCTTGTTTTGATTTTAACTATTTCAAGACTGAACAGTGTTCAATAGAATGACACTTGTTTCATTTTCTAATAATGCTTACCCCCTCCTCCCAAAATGTGCGCTTTCGTTATTTTGTTACGTTGTAATATTTTGAGTTTTTATTTAAGCGTTGTCTTGTCCTTCCTATACGAGTCAACAAACTATACGAGTAAACAAAACAGTTTCTTTTTACTCTCTAGAATCACAGAAGTGGTTGTTCTAAATAAAGTTCTGCTCATTAGAACTCTAAAACTCTTTTTTGTATTACTGTTGTAATACGAGTTTATGATCGAAAAGCGTGGGACAGATCGCTTTCCAGATCGTGATTGATGATTCACGTTGCATTAATGTTTACAACGGAAGGCTTGCATATGCAGCGCCATTAATATATTAATCTATAGCATTTCCATACGGTGTATATATCATACTTTCATATCCTATAACTAAGCGCAATGCAAGCGCCTTCCTTTCATAATGCAGTAAATTTTATTGAGAAGGATATTGAACAGATATTGCCAGCTCTATTTCAGCCTTCTGGGGTAGCATATTGTTCTTCTGATTCTTATGTTACAGATTTGTTTCTAATATGCAATGAGCGGGTCATCCAAATGAAGTTGAACAACTCTAAAGCAGGAAGAAATACGATATCGAACGTAGAGTTGCATATTCTGTGACTTACGATATTATATGCCACGGTGAAAAATTATATGGTACCAACAAGCCTGTGTGACCAATATGGTAGACCCTGTCCTAATGGATGCCTGCTTTGGCGGGACAACTGCTCATAACAATTATGTTTTCGTAGTACCGTTTTATTATTTTACTGCATATAAATTAATCTTGCAACAGCGCACATTATAATTATATTGTGCATCGTAACAGTATAACGAAATAAATCTGTCAGTACCATAATTTTTGACTAAATACTGATTTCACGGTACATTTCGGATTATGAGAAAAAGAAAATATTTGAAATGCTAAAAGCTATTAACATATTTTAATCGCGCAGAGACATCTACCACAAAATAAATAAAATGTATGCCTTTCTTATTTTATTTCCCAGAGGTGCAGCAAGATCTCTATAAGTTTATTTTAATAAAAAAAAGAAATCGGAACCATTGTTCTAGAAAATAGATGGTGACGTGCGATTACTTTATTTTGCTGCAAAGGAAAAATTCCATTTCAAATATCAATAAAAAGATACATCAGCAATTTAACCCTTCTCTATAAAATTTACTAAAGAATGTGAGTTATAAATATTATTCTAGAATGGTAAATTTGACTCAGACGTAAAGAAAATAATATTTTAATTAGTCGAAATATTTTCTGTCTTAAGATAAAGATATTTGATTTGTAGTGTTTGGGACTATTTTAGTTCATCATCGTCCAAATATAACAGCCAATTTAATAACAGATTTGGTGGAGTCCAAGAAGATCCAAGAAAGAACTATCGACCCATGGGAAGTTATTGACAAGCTTATCACATGACCACATAGGTCGAGCCAAGACTCAAACCCACACAGAGGTGAGATGTGGATAATTTTAAGATTATATTGCCTAACCACTCGGCCACCCAGGGTCCCTGATTAGATATGGAGCCGTTATGACCACTCGGCCACCCAGGGTTCCTGATTAGATATTGAGCCGGTATAACTACTTTGCCACCCAGGGTCCATGATTAGATATTGAGCCGTTATGTCCACTTTGCGAACCAGGCTCTCTGATTAGATATTGAGCCGTTATATCCACTCGGCCACCCAGAGCCCCTGATTAGATATGGAGCCATTATAACCACTTGACCACCCTGGGTCCCTGATTAGATATGGAGCCGTTATAACCACTTTGCCAACCAGGGTCTTTGAGCCGTTATATCCACTCGGCCACCCAGGGTTCATGATTAGATATTGAGCCGGTATAACCACTTTGCAACCCAGGGTCCCTGATTAGATATTGAGCCGTTATATCCACTTTGCAAACCAGGCTCTCTGATTAGATATTGAGCCGTTATGTCGACTCGGCCACCCAGAGTCCCTGATTAGATATGGAGCCGATATAACCACTTGGCCACCCTGGGTCCCTGACTAGATATGGAGCCGTTATAACCACTCGGCCAACCAGGGTCCCTGATTAGATATGGAGCCGTTATAACCACTCGGCCACCCAGGGTCCCTGATTAGATATTGAGCCGGTATAACCATTTTGCCACCCAGGGTACCTGATTAGATATTGAGCCGTTATATCCACTTTGCGAACCAGGCTCTCTGATTAGATATTGAGCCGTTATATCCACTCGGCCACCCAGAGTCCCTGATTAGATATGGAGCCCTTATATCCACTTGGCCACCCTGGGTCCCTCATCAGATATAGAGCCGTAATAACCACTTTGCCAACCAGGAACCCTGATTAGATATTGAGCCGTTATATCCACTCGGCCACCCAGGGCCCCTGATTAGATATTGAGCCGTTATAACTACTCGGTCACCCAGGGTTCCTGATTAGATATTGAACCGGTATAACCACTTTGCCACACAGGGTCCCTGATTAGATATTGAGCCGTTATATCGACTTTGCGAACCAGGCTCTCTGATTAGATATTGAGCTGTTATGTCGACTCGGCCACCCAGAGTCCTGATTGGATATGGAGCCGTTATAACCACTTGACCACCCTGGGTCCCTGATTAGATATGGATCCGTTATAACCACTCGTCCACCCTGGATCACTGATTAGATATGGATCCGTTATAACCACTCGACCACCCAGGGTCCCTGATTAGATATGGAGCCGTTATAACCACTCGGCCACCCTGGATCCCTGATTAAATATGGAGCCGTTATAACCACTCGGCCACCCAGGGTCCCTGATTAGATATGGAGCCGTTATATCCACTCGACCACCCTGGATCCCTGATTAGATATGGAGCCGTTATAACCACTTGACCACCCTGGGTCCCTGATTAGATATGGATCCGTTATAACCACTCGTCCACCCTGGATCCCTGATTAGATATGGAGCCGTTATATCCACGCGGCCAACCAGGGTCCCTGATTAGATATGGATCCGTTATAACCACTCGACCACCCAGGGTCCCTGATTAGATATGGAGCCGTTATAACCACTCGGCCACCCTGGATCCCTGATTAAATATGGAGCCGTTATAACCACTCGGCCACCCAGGGTCCCTGATTAGATATGGAGCCGTTATATCCACTCGACCACCCTGGATCCCTGATTAGATATGGATCCGTTATAACCACTCGGGCACCCTGGATCCCTGATTAGATATGGAGCCGTTATATCCACGCGGCCAACCAGGGTCCCTGATTAGATATGGAGCCGTTATAACCACTCGGCCACCCAGGGTCCCTTATATCATATGTAGCCGATACATAAGTTTCATCATGGAGCGTCCCGAATCACGCAAAAATTCTTTGGAGTAAAACACTTTTATAAACGTAGTTTTAACCAAACCTAAACATGAACGACCGCCTTAGCAATATTGTGTATTAAACAAAATGTTCTCTTCAAATATTTATGTTAAATAGATCTCCAGGAAAGATCAAAGCCATCTTTGTTTCTGAAGAGAATCCTGCTCACGTAACAAGACTGGTTACAGCAAACACAATTGGTCAGACTATCAATAGGAAGTACAGATAAATAAGACAATTGCCATTTAGTCATAATAGATAGAATGTTTTAGATATGGTTTAGATAGCATCTGGGCATGTCACTGAGAAAGTGTTTTGATATCAACACGCAGTAGAAGTGCTTTTGTTTGCATAAAGCTTTGACAGATATTGAACCCTGTTATATTCAGGAGTTGCCTATCGAGAAGTAAATTAGCATTAATTGCACTTAGCAACTCTATCAGTTTGAATTACACTTATTGTCACATTTCTACTAGTATTAAGCACTCTACAATTATACAAAATTATTATAATTTAATAATGTATTTTTTCTATATGTTTTGTATTGCCAAGCGAACAGGAACAATTTAGCTATCACGCGGAGGTTTCCTTTTTCAGATTTGCAATCATACTAAAATGCCTTTCAAGGTATCAGCTATCAAATGAATGATGTCATCGATGTTGGATGACGAACGGCTGCTATGACAGAAAAATGCTTTTTTATGCATGAAGAGTGATGCATTCTTCTTTTATGTTAAAAAGTTCAATATTTATTGAAATCAGATTAGTATTTCATGTAGAGAAGTCATTGCTTTGGATTCATGTTAGAACAATAATATATGAAATTTTAAAAAATCGATATTGCCAGTCTACAGACGAGACTGAATATAAGGACTTAATATTACCAATCTTCAGATGAGACTGAATAGAATGACTTAGAAGGACTTAATATTACCAATCTTTAGATGAGACTAAATAGAAGGATTTAAAAATACCAATCTTCAGATGAGACTGAATAGAAGGATTTAAAAATACCAATCTTCAAATGAGACTGAATAAAAGGACTTGATATTATCAATCTTCAGATGAGACTGAATAGAAGGACTTATAAGGACTTAATATTACCAATCTTCAGATGAGACTAAATAGAAGGATTCAAAAATACCAATCTTCAGATGAGACTGAATAGAAAGATTTAAAAATACCAATCTTCAGATGAGACTGCATAGAAGGAGTTAAAAATACCAATCTTCAAATAAGACTGAATAAAAGGACTTGATATTATCAATCTTCAGATGAGACTGAATAGAAGTAATTATAAGGACTTAATATTACCAATCTTCAGATGAGACTAAATAGAAGGATTTAAAAATACCAATCTTCAGATGAGACAGAATAGAAAGATTTAAAAATACCAATCTTTAAATGAGACTAAATAGATGGATTTAAAAATACCAATCTTCAGATGAGACTGAATAGAAGGACTTAATATTGCCAATCTTCAGATGAGACTGAATAGAACTTAATGCTACTAATCTTACGATGAAGCCTAATGTTTTGTTTTGTATAATAATAATCACTCTAATTGAGCAAGCTTTTCGGCATAAGGCTATTGTAATGAGGGATAAAAAATATTATTAAAAATTTACAAAATTACGAATAATAAAATTAAGGCAAAGAAAAATCAGGATCCTGTAGTGAGAAGTATGCTCTTAATTTAACACTGCCTTAAATACAGACATATATCCTTAGGCCTTACAGAACAAGTGCATGATAAACCTCGCCGACTAGGTGAACATTAGAGAATGAATCTTAATTTAATTTGTATTTGCATTATCTCTAAAATGTGTATAACCGAGCAATCGAGTTCTCCATACACAAAGTCAAAACTCCAACTTTGCGTAATCGAACAATCTTGCAAGCCAGCAAGCTCAAAACAACTGAGAATGTCGGTTTTGGTCATGTTTTAAAGACTAGACATCGCGTGTTCGAGGCTTGAAAATGGTTAATTGCTCTTCAAAAACGCAGTCAATGGATAAATATTGTAAAAATAATGCTTCTCTGATTAGTTCTTTATAGATTGCTAATGTCGGCTTCACGAATTGACATTCGTAATATTTAGAAAAAATGATCGTATAATTTAAACCATTTTCTTAGATTGTTTCTCTCGAGATCACATATTCAAATATCGAATAAATGCACTCAAACTTCGAGAACGTGAAATGAGTTCATGTCATGACCCTGTTAACTTGCTAACTGTTTCATATTGCGCGAAGTGGAAAGTTTGATTTCACGTGATGGACGACTGGAATGCACTTAATGGAGATCAGATAGTGTGATTTAAAAGTATCTTCCGATTGGCTGTCTCGAATTCTCGTAATCGGGCTGTGAGATCACGAGTGTTTCAACGTTATCGTCCTGATGATGGCCTGCATTAGATACGTGCTTCCTTTTACTTTGATTTATGATAGCTATTCATTTTGCCCTCGAAACAGAAAACATTTGCACTGATAAAGAATGGATAATTCAAACGTGTGTCACATTATAATGCATCAGCGAAGTGTTGTTAAAACATGCTACAATTACGTGTCAATATCTCTTATAATTTCCTTCTCAAAATTAAGTATATTTTAACTACATCAACGTCTGTCAGGATTAAACATCTTCGAAAAATCGAAAATAGTATGCTTACATTTTATGTTACTCTTAAACAAGATTGAAAATCTGTCACGTCTAACTTAAATTGTTGTCAAAATTATTTGATATGAATTTTAGTTTGACTCGCCTTGTAACAGCAGCCTATTTTAGAATATTTGCTCAAAACAACCGTTAATTAGGAATAATCATTTCAACATTATAGTTGTGACCCTCCAACGACTATCAGACCGAATTGAGGAGACATGCAGACCTCGGCTCTAAACAAAAGCACTAGCCGATTATTACAAATGCATACGAAGCTTATCAGTTAACACATCACTGAATTTACGGTCTGGTGACAATCAAGCATAAACTTACAAAAATAAACAAATATGAAGACATTTGGAATCAATAGATGCTAACAAATCCACTGAAAATTTGCCATATGTGTCCAACACATTTCCTAAATTAATGTTGATGAAACTTATAATATAAAATCCCCTGTTGGCTGGGAGATTTAAAATAAGCCTTATGTAGTCTGCTAACCGGCATTCTTAACCTCGCTCATAAAGAAGGACAACAGATAGCTGATACAGAGGCTCATAACGGATGTGCAACCCAGATGTCTGCATGAGACACATTTCGTAACTTAAAACTATTAAAAAATGAATGCCATCTTTTAATGTCTCATATTTGTATATACCCCTTACAGTTTCCTATATATTTATCATTTTAGTTTTATATTTTATTTCTATTGACTATTATATTTTTGTGAATCAGCGAATGATTTTCAAGTTTGATTTGGTGTTAAAGTTAACGTATAAGCACTGGCTCAACAAGACAAGACTTAAATACATAATTATGCATATATAGCTAATAGTGCCTGCGTCAAAACAAATGAAATACAAATTACCACCGAATCAATTGTATGTGCATTTTTTATCAAGACCAAATTAACAGAGCATAATTAACATTCAAGAAGAAAGCAAGCCTTTAGAAAGTTTTGTTTTTAAGAGTTATGTTATGAAGGGGTATTTAGATCAAACTAAAAAGAACACTCCAGCTTTGACTTCAAATATGCAAATATTATTTCCTCATATATATATATATATATATATATATATATATATATATATATATATATATATATATATATATATATATACTGTAAAGATGACGATATAGAACGTCAAACATGGTTGTATTCAATTAAAACTTTAAAGTCCTTAGTGAATGCTTTTATAAATATATTAAAAGAGTTATTATTGTGCATAGCATACAAAGTTATTGATTAATAACCTGCTTAAAATATATTATTCAGTGGAGGATTGAAGCCTTAAAACAGTGATCAATTATATTACTGAGCATTTATCAACAAATGGGCATTGAAACATAAGCAATCACAGCGTTGTTTTAAGCGTTGAAACATAAGCAATCACAGCGTCGTTTTAATCATTGAAACATAAGTAAGCACAGTGATGTTTTAAGCATTGAAACAAGCAATCACAGCGTTGTTTTAAGCTGTGAAATACAATCAGTCACAGAGTTGTTTTAAGCATTGAACATAAGCAATCACAGCGTTGTTTTAAGCATTGAAATATAAGCAAACACAGCGTTGTTTTAAGCATTGAAATATAAGCAATCACAGCGTTGTTTTAAGCATTGAAACATAAGCAATCACAGCGTTGTTTTAAGCATTGAAATATAAGCAATCACAGCGGTGTTTTAAGCATTGAAACATAAGTAAGCACAGTGATGTTTTAAGCATTGAAACAAGCAATCACAGAGTTCTTTCATGCATTGAAACAAGCAATCACAGCGTTGTTTTAAGCATTGAAACAAGCAATCACAGCGTTCTTTCATGCATTGAAACAAGCAATCACAGCGTTGTTTTAAGCTGTGAAATACAATCAGTCACAGAGTTGTTTTAAGCATTGAAATATAAGAAATCAGAGCGTTGTTTTAAGCATTGAAATATAAACAATCCCAGCTTCATTCTAAGCATTGAGACATAAACAATCACAGTGTGGCTCTATACATTGAAATATAATCAATCACAATGTTGTTCTAAGCATTGATTATAAGAAATCACAACGTTGTTTGGTGCACAGAAAAAAGCGATCACAGCGTTGTTATATGCACTAAACTATAAGCAATCACAGCGTATTTATGTGCAATGAAATATGAGCAATCACAGAGTTGATATGTGCATTAAATTGAAAGCACCACAGCATTATTCTGTGAATTGAAACATACACAGTCACAGGTTGTTCTAAGCAATCACAGCGTTGTTCTATACAGTGAACCATTAGTAATCACATCGCTGTTCTAAGCAGTGGACTAGAAACAATCACAGGTTGTTCTAAGCACTCAATTATAAGCAATCACAGCGTTGTTCTAAGCACTGAACTATAAGTAATCACAGCGTTGTTCTGTGCACTGAAATAAATGCAATCACAGGGTTGTTCTGTGCACTGAACTACCATCACAGCATTGTTCTACGCATTAAATTTTAAGCAGTCACAGCTTTGTTCTGTGCACTGAAACATAAACAATCACAGCTTTGTTCTAAGCATTAAACCAAACAATTACGGTGTTGTTCTAAGCACTAAAATATAAGCGATATGAACAAGAAGCAACGACAACGTGGCTCTATGCATTGAGACATGAAATCTCATGGATGTTCCACAGCGTTGCTCGGTACAACGTAATATAAGCAATCTTAGCTTTGTTCTCTTTATTAGAAAGACGGATTTCTATAATGGTAATTAGAACATATATAGATATCTGTATGAACGTGAGGTAAACGTAGTCCACTTTAATGTTTACTTTTGAAAACTAAATCTAATTCAGATTATATGATATAACGATCTACATTAGAAAAAAAAAACTATTTAAGGACATATATTACTGCCCTAATGTTGACATATTACACAATTACCTGAATTGATATATATATATATATATATATATATATATATATATATATATATATATATATATATATATATATATATATATATATATATATATATATATATATATATATATATATATATATCCTTATCTGACGCGATTATGTATTTTATAATAGGTATCTTTGTCTGGCGCATTCACCTCGTTGTATGCTATTTGGCGTTGTATGATACAATTTCGCCATTTTTTATATATTGCATTGTCTGACACGTATACCGATTTTATGATATATGGCATTATCGAACACGTATACCTGTTTTATGATATATGGTGTTGTCTGACATCTATCCGCATTGGATGCTATATGGCATTGTAGGACACCGTTTCCCCATATAAACTGACGACGAACAGTGCTAAACTAGTAACTAACTAGGCTGAGCTCTCTCTCTCTCTCTCTCTCTCTCTCTCTCTCTCTCTCTCTCTCTATATATATATATGTATATATATATATATATATATATATATATATATATATATATATATATATATATATATATATATATATATGTATATATGTATATGTATGTATATATGTATATATATATATATATATATATATATATATATATATATATATATATATATATATATATGGCATTGTCTGACACCGATACCCATTTTATAATATATGGCTCTGTTTGACACCTATACACATTTAATGATATATGGCGTTTTCTGCCACCATTACTCTTTTACCCAATGTAGACTCTGACACTAACATTTCTTTAGAGATACATGTGGTGAGGACGAATGCTATTTCAATGTTCATTGGTACTTCTTCAAAACAGGCAGTAAATATCTACTTCAAAGTCAGTTTTAATCGTTTTGTAATAATGTGTACACCTGTGAACTTTCTTTTCTTTTACCTCAAATACCGATAAGATAGCAAAGATTAGAAGCCTTTTTCAGGTTGTGCCTTGAACCTCGTCTGTACTATATTAATATGGCTAATTAACTCTGTAATGCCACCGTCACTTACAAAATGCAAGCTCAAGCACACTTTTACGTGCATTGAACCATTTATCCGATCGCAACGCGTTTTCTAAAATATAAAATTACTTTAAATAATCAATCACCTTTGCCAACAACAAAGTGAACCAAAAATATAACTACATGAATGACGAAAATAAGGCGATAAGTTTACTGTCACTTGAGAAAACACTTCTTATTAGTACAAAATCTCATAAGCTGACGTAAGTGTCGTTTTGCAAACTGTTGGTCTCCCTCACATTCAAGAACTCTAAATTTAAAAATTAATTCCTCTAGGACAGATTCGTTGCTAGGTTTTGATCATTTTTCTTTTGTTCTGGTTTGTGTGTGATTTAACTCCTCAATACATGCTAGCTTTAAATGGCTAGTACGTTTCATGGAGGAATAACATGAGGAAAAAAAACAACACCGGCTGACGGGAAGTTATTGGCAATCCTTCTTATATAGTTTCGCTGGTCGAGCCGAGACTGGAACTAACGCAGACAGGTTTGATGCGTGAATCACCTTAACATTTTTTTGATGTAACTGAGGTATATGATACAACGTAGCTGTCCCATTTTTATTTTGATTTATTATTAGTTCTTGACGTCGATTTTTGAAAAATAAAAAGGTATCTTGAATGTTTACAACACGTTATAACACCTTATTCTGTCTCTGTATAAATGTCGAAACCGACACAATCTGCGATTGATGTAAACTACTATTTTAGTCTGGCTATCGTTTTACTAAAATACGTATAAATTTACATACACTTGACACATTCAAGTTATTATCACATCTGTACGGAATATGTAGTCAAAATAAAATGACATTTTGCTTGGTCACTTTGCTTAGTTCTGGATAATGTTCTCGAGACTTACACTTAATCGAAAATAACAGTGGGAAAATGAAATAATATCGATTCAAGTTGAAGAATACAATATTTCTCATCTTGGATCATGTAAGCATATGTTCACCAGGTTTTTTCGATTTATGCACATGTGTTTCATTCAAATAAGACTATTTGTAATCAGACTGACTTTGATGTTTCAGTTATGAAGACGACAATGACGAGAGCGTCGACCAGTTTATATTTGAATTAAATTTAAGATATTACTGGTCATAAGTGTATAGTCATACATGCAATCTCATGTTTATGTAGCCTAAGATGTAATCTTCGTTGAAAGATTTAGTCGTGATAATTACACTCATTTAGTAAAACGCTAAAATGTTAAGAGATTACCTACTTTCGTAATTTCGTTTGTATTACTCGTTTTGATCCTGCTTTTGAACGTAATATATCTCGTATGCTTTCACTGACATTTGAAGTCATTAGGTTGATTGAGATTGGAATTTGTTAATGAGGGTGGATTTAGATCAAATCCAGCATTGCATATTTTTCAGATTTAAGCCGTGGATTATTTTCAGCAATGTACAACAGTGTACGGAAACCTATATGTGCCAAGTTGAGACCTATATCAATAAACATGTATTTGGAATAGTCTTAATAAGCATGTAAATATACACAGTATTACTGTTTTTTGAGAATAATAGCAAAGTATAACCGATATTCTAAAAATGTATGTATATTCGTAATAATTGTGCTGATATTCAATGTGTGTGTATGTATGTGTGTGTACCTGCAGTGTGACAGTTTATATTGATGTCTAGCACTGGGCATCATGCTCAGACATGTGGCATGATGTCCCAACCAGTCACATTATCCTGACATCATCCAACCAGTCCTAACACTAAACTCTTAATGCTGGGCGCCAAGCGAAGCAGCTGTTAGTACCATTTTTAAAGTCTTTGGTCTGACTCGACAGAGGTTCGAACTCGAGACCACCCGCATCCGAAGCGGACGCTCTAACCACTAGGCCAATTGAGTGGTCGATATTCACAGCAGATTTACCCTAGCAAGGTCAAATTTATTGCTAATATTATGGATATATTTTTATGTATGAATTTTATCTGTTGGGCGTAAATGGTCTTCCATAATTATACTAAAGTCTCCATTAAAGATGGAATATGGATGACGATAAAGGCATTTCAAAAAATAAGAATGACATTTTTTAAACTGAATACAAGATTTGAAAAAACATTTGATAATGTTCGCTCTTTGAATAATAAAGCTCCATGTTCACACAAGATTATATTCCTACCAGTGGACTTAAAAATGCATTGTATGACTTTAAATATTTTCTAATAACATCCGTGGAACTTGTGCAATTCCAAAGGTGTGGTCAAAATGTGTAACGTGTCTGCTGTTTGTTGAGTGTCTCTAATTTATAAATGTCATTTAATGTTAGCAAGTGTTTCACGCAGTTGTGTCAGAGGTTTTGCTTGTTGGGATTTATTGCATGAGACAATACTTCATGGAAAACTTAAAAGACAAGTCCAAATGTAAACTAAGAGACCCATATCTGCCTGCGCATTATGACACCGCAGATCAGGATCTATGTTATTTGAACTTTGACTAGACTTGTAAGGGAGTATATACGTATTTCAAATTTGCTGTAACAAATCTTAAACCCACATTGACGTCTAATTGCCTTTCATTACCAATCTATCTATCTATCTATCTATCTATCTATCTATCTATCTATCTATCTATCTATCTATCTATCTATCTATCTATCTATCTATCTATCTATCTATCTCTCTATCTATCTCTCTCTCTCTCTCTCTCTCTCTCTCTCTCTCTATATATATATATATATATATATATATATATATATATATATATATATATATATATATATATATAAAGTATATAACTCATATATCATCTGTGTTTCATTGATGGTGTACTTATTTTGTTTGTAAATAGCTCATTAAAAAGTTATTAGTTAATAGGATGGGATTTAGATAAAAGAAAGCGGTGCGATCTGAAACATTGATCATTAAATGATGTGCTTAAAACTGTCTGGTTGTTAATATATCGAGGTCTGCATAGAGTTTATTTCTTCAGTCAGACTACGGTTGCAAATTTCAAACAGCATATTTTCAGACAAAACTGTATTGCTAAGTCTGCAATATCATGCTGTACATTGTGTTTGCATATCATTGACACTAAAATATGAATACAGTCTGTACTCGCTGATAAGACGAGTCCAGCTGCAGACTGCACAGACCCTGTCCTGCCGTAGCATAATACGCTAGCAGATCTGGGCCTGTGCAGTTTGTTTGGTGTAATCAACAGTACAGATAGACCCTTATTATGAGAGGACGGATGAGGATCTATGTTGTTTGCAGTTGGACTCGGCTTATGAACGAATACAGACGGTTTACCTGGAATGATTACTGTATTTATAAAATTAATGATACATTCATTACGAATACTTATTTTTATGAAAGTCCAAAGACAGCAAATTTTGTAAAATGACATTGATTGCATAAGTTCAAAATCAAATTTAGTTCTTGTATCCTTCATTCATATACATATATGATAGTAGAAATTATGGAAAATAATTATATAAAGGTCATGCAGGTAAATAAAATATTTTATATCAAGTGGTTTGTCACAGCAAGCACCATGCAGAACAATCTCGATGTTTACGTCTTGAATCTATTGTTTGCGAATTCTTGAGAACAGATTAATGTTCATTATAAACGATATATTCTGATAGCTGTATGAAAACAGACTTGTATTTAGATTTCTCTATGTGCCATGAGTGTGGTTTTAGGGAAATCATGTTTAAAATGGGGTTTTGTATAGCATAAACGAAGAAAAGCGTCCCTTTATTCTATTATTCAAGAACTGAATGATAAATTGCAATGACTATTGACCTATAATTACATGCAAGTTTCCGTGTTGATATTCGAAACTGGTATCATCATATTACCCTTTATCAGATGGAAACAATCCTAACTAGCTAACTTTTTGTCTGGGCATGAAATTAAAAGACGTTGAATTTTTCTTGAAGCCTGTATTGTTGACTTTATATGTTTTGTACAACATTTTCTAACACATTTATTCCATTTTTACGGGATTTGTATCCTGTGTTATACATTGGTTCTTTCGTAATGTGCATATATTCTAACCAATTCTGTCTCTTTGCTTCTTTATTGAACATGAACAGTTCTTGGAAATTAGATCTGGAAAATTTAAGTGTGTGTACATGAATGCATCTGTTCTCACTCTTGCTAGAATGCACATTTATCAGGGTCCAATTTAATTAAAACATTTTGAGGTCTTGCTTGCAACAGAAATTGTTAACTCAAAGAGAACTGATGAACTATTGCAACGATATCTTTCTTTAGTTTTCAAGGATCGAACGACACTGTTTGATAGACTTCAAGAGGACGGAACGTTTACCTGCATAGCACCAATTATATAACCTTTCACTGTATATGTATTTCGTGTAATTGCTAAGGGAACAACGTCCATATTGTCTTGCAACAACGAATGGATTTATTAAAACAATCTTTATTATTTATTTATTGCTATATGATTTTATAAATGATTGACTGATATATTTTTTCAAGGAAGAATTGTTGGTCGCGAATATAATAAAAACAAAACACTCGCGACAGTATCTGAATATTTGAAATGAAACGTCAATCGCCATTACGATTCAGCTTACTCTTTACTCACTGAAGAGTTTCAAAGGTCAGAGATCATTCTGGGTAAAACATAACATTTCGAAGTTATTTTCGTGAAAGACATGCTTAGCAAGAAGAATCCGAGATAGGTTATTCAAATTTTGTTGCTAAAATGATATCAGATTCTTTCATATTTTTTGTGCTTTTGAGGTTTTGGACATATAAGTATGGTCATTCATTTAGATTGATCTTTTGTAAAGAGATATAATTAGCATATCTCCTGGCAAAGTCTCTAGATTACTTTCTAACTTTTTTCAAAGTATTGTACAAATTTACCAAACGTAAAGGTTCACTTTGTTTCTTGTAAAGAAAAGACACACTTCTGAGAGAAAAAAAACCCAAAATATTTTCATTACCATTAACAGGTTTTGAGTTTTACTTGTCTCTGTTCCAGTGATTTTTAAAAATAATTAATGAAATTATTCATTTTTCTCATTTAATTTTCACATACCTCTGTATTGAAAAAACAACGAGGTTCTAAATAGCCCTTATACTCGATGCTTCGAAGAAAGAACATGGCTTTAAGTGGCCATACTAAAATGCAGGTGACCGATTTGGAAAGATCACAAAATTGTAATAATGTTATTCTGTCATACATCTCATAAAAAAGTGAAACCGAAACTAAACACACTTTCATGCTGATAGAGCCTGTCCTGAGTTGTTAGTAGAACCTGGCCTGAGTTGTTGGTAGAACCTGGCCTGAGTTGTTGGTAGAACCTGGCCTGAGTTGTTGGTAGAACCTGGCCTGAGTTGTTGGTAGAACCTGGCCTGAGTTGATAGAGCTTTGCCTGTGTTTCTGATAAGGTCTGCACTGAGAACTCATCTTGCTGATTATATCGTAAGTTTGTTCACTATTAGTAAATGTACAGATAAACGATTATCAGGTGTAGGAAGTGGGTATTAGAACAACTGTTTGTTTTTGTCCAAGGTTATAATAAAACATTTCTGGTATACCAGTAAAGAGCTTTGAGTCATTAGGTGGAGTTAGATTGGAATTAGTTACTGGGTTGGCTTTGATGAACGAGAGAACGAGACTAGCGATTGTAACCGTTAATCATTTATGACAGTTCTTTAAAATTATCTGATCCGCCTTATGATTAACTGTTCCTCAACGAGTACGTAGCGAATTTTTCTTTGAAAAGTTACATGTACTGTTATTAATTTATTATATCACCGCATGTGGCACCATTGGCCACATAAAGTACCGGCAACCACCAGATCACTGCATGTGACACCACTGGCCACATAACGTACCGGCAACCACCAGATCACATTATGTGGCACCACTGGCCACATAACGTACCGGCAAGCACCAGATTACTTCATGTGGCACCACTGGCCATATAACGTACCAGCAATGACCAGAAGAATATATACATAATGGCTGAATTGTCTTTCAAATTTTGATACACAGTTTAGTTATTATTTATTTTATTCTTGCGAAAATAAGTTCAAAGACATAAACTTATCCCGTGGTGATACTTTAAAATGATTTAACATAAAAGTAGCAGTTTACATTCTGTATATTTGCTTTTATATAAGCCATCCAGCAATGATACAGAATAATAATAACAATACTACTACTACTACTACTACTACTACTACTACTACTACTACTACTACTACTACAACTACTACTACTACTACTACTACTACTACTACTACTACTACTAATAATAATAATAATAATAATAATAATAATAATAATAATAATAATAATAATAACAATAATAATAAGCTATGAGCGTTCATAGTTAGGTCGTAATGGGCACTCAGAAATCTTGTGGTTCATGAAAAAAGGAATAAAACAATTTCTGTTTAGGACAATGGAAAGACGGAAGATGAAGAGATGTTAAACTCCTGTAGTTTTCAGTTCTATTTTTTAAAATTGAAAGATAGAGGTTGAAAATCCTTTTATCTCAACATGCATTTAAGTATGCCTCAACAGGCATTCAAAAATACCTTAACATGCATTGAAATATACCTCAACATGCATTGAAATATGTCTTAACATGCATTGAAATATACCTTAACATGAATTGAAATATACCTTAACATGCATTGAAATATACCTTAACATGCATTGAAATATGCCTTAACATGCATACCTCAACATGCATTGAAATATACCTTAACATGCATTGAAATATACCTTAACATGCATTGAAATATACCTTAACATGCATTGAAATATGCCTTAACATGCATACCTTAACATGCTTTGAAATATGCCTTAACATGCATTGAAATATGCCTTAACATGCATTGAAATATACCTTAACATGCATTGAAATATGCCTTAACATGCATTGAAATATGCCTTCAAAATTTCATGGCTGGAAGTTAAATTAAGAAAATATTACACACGAAAAACCCTCTAATGCAACTATAGTGTACGCAATGCGGAGTAGAGTAAATTAGGGAAGAAATTACGGAAGAGATGAAGATTCACAATCTTAGAAACGTAGTTCATTTAAACTGCATCTAAATACC
>JAEAOA010000629.1:1840000-1860000 GCA_016746295.1 Potamilus streckersoni
CTTTATTTGATATTGTGCACCAAGTATATTTTCATCTTTATAGAAAGAAGTTTTAAATACGCGGATAAATCTCACAGAAAAAAGAACTAGGATTTGGGAGTAAAAATATAATAAATTACCTATATAACAGGGGTCTTACACTCAAACAACTTTGAGGAACGCATGAGGGCATTTGCGATGGCCGCGCCACTTTTGTTATCTCTCATGTTACCTTGTGACGCCAATCATTTTGAGGGCCACATGATACGGCTTGCAGACTGAGTGTGTGAGACTACTGCTATATAACTGGAATTGTACAAACAAGAGCTAAACGTAACAATTGCAACCGGAACACGCGAGAAGATAACTGGCCTAGTTGAAAGTGAACAAGAGCTGTAAATGATCGTCGAGAAGCCAACTAAGAAAGACGCAGAAACACTTACCAATTCTATATCTTCTAAACGTTCCAAATTATTGTTAGATGTGATAGTTTATGATAAAACATGGGTTAGTACATCTTAAAAATATCGATTTAGTTGGTGTACTAAATAAACTGAAAGGTGATCACATGATAGGAAAGGGTATATGAATTTTCATCAGGGTTTTGTCATTCCTACTTGGATTATATCTCTTACAGCAGTTCTTTTAGTAACATTTTCAAATGTAAGGTTGGTTCGTAGAAAGGCTGCTCCAAATGACACAAAACCTCATCAGACATTGAGTATGAAATAATATTTTTAAAAACAAAATGCTTGGTAAATAAAATATACATCGGTTGGTAAGATCATTATTTATTTGTTCATTTAGCCAAAATTGGTACAACAGCTGTCATTACAGGAGTAGATGACAGCAGGAGTAGCTATTTAACACGCAAAACGAAATGCAAAGAGAAAAAAGAGATCAGACCGTTTTGTTCAAAATATTTTAGCTCTTGAAGTAAGCCATTATCAGTGATTCCCTTTTCTTTGTAGGCTCTTCAATCTCTTTGTCCCGACCATTCTTTAATTGCATTGACATGTTTAGATGGATTGCATATATTTAGTGTTTAATATGTCTAATGTTTGTAGGAAGAACGAAATCAGATTAAACTGCTCTTCAAACATGAAGTGCAATGGATATTATATAAGTTGGGTTTCATCTAGTCTACGATATTCGAACAGCACGATCACTTTCTTTGAAAAGTGCTAACATGTTTTGGTATCTTGTTTGTTTTCTTCTAAGAATAAAATGGTTTCAGCTTTTGATGAAAAAACCGATGCTAGTCGTTAGCGTAATGAACCCTAGCATACGAAAGAACAGTATGGCAAGACCTCTTGAAGGCCTTGCAGTGCAACATTTCTACCATGAAACCTGAAACTCTACCCTTTCTCGTGCTTAGAGCATCTTTTATGGTGGTGACGTTTACAACTGATTTACCATCAACCATGGCTATTAAAAAAATTGCAAAACTAATCATTCCACTTCGATGGTAAGTAAACAATTAATTGTCTAAATGCAAATCTAGTTGTACCTCATAAAGTAATGTTACTCGTTAAATGTGTAAGAATGTGCCAAGACAACAACAAATTCTATTGTGAAGAGCAAACCAAAGAAAATTGCAAAAGTCTTAAATACTACATTACAGTATGACCATTATATACTTTAAAAGCAAAGGATACGAATATAAAGTCTAATTGTCCATATTAATTTCACTGCTTTGTTGTTAGATCGTGAGTGAAAACGAACATGTACTCTGTCTCCTAACCTGCGCACGTAGCACGCTGTCTCATACTAGGTAACATAACAATTGTATACTTCACCACTCAGCGACATGACGTGTCCCTCCGAAACAAGGGCACTAGCAAATGGCAATGTAATTAGCTTTATTTTTAAATATGAATCATATAAAAAATAAATGATTTTGTGCAAGAAATCGACCGCATAAGGAGTTTCTGGAAGAAATACAAAATATAAATTTGGAGGAGGCAGTGATATTTAAGCATGTATTTGTATCTAAAGCATCTGGTTTTGGTTTATCTAATTATTTGCAATTAAATCAAAAGATGATATATCAAGAAAGTTCACAGAAAAAGATACAACTTACAAAGAAAAAGGCTGAGAATGTACTGTTAAGTTATTTAAACATTATTATCATTTCAGTCACAGTAAACAGTAGTCGTAAAAGGTTTACCCTTTATTAATCCCTTCTAGGAATATAATATGCAACTTTGCTTAGAAACAAATTGATTTTACTAATCTAGCTGAAGATAGACAAATCTTCCAATTTTCTCACAGAAAGGAGATTCGCTGGTTGATAACAGCAATATTTCTGTTCAACTCTTAAGCACAATAGTTTGCTACATAGATTTCAAGAATGAAACAAGTCTGTTTAAATTCTTATACAGCCTTGGTAGAACTACAGTCAAAGAGTAAAGGTCGACAACGAAGAAAGTATAGTGGTAGAAGGTCTGAAACACAATTCAGAAGTAAAATTCACGATTGATATCACTAAATATAATGCCAAATCAATACTCTTAAACGTATAGAAAATATAAGTGCATCTACTGATTTTGATAAAGGTTTGAGATTTAAAACGTACATGTGTTCATTTAAAAAGGACCAGACATACATATGTGTTCATTTATAAGGACCAAACGTACGTGCACATTTATAAGGACAAAACATACATATGTGTTCATATATAAGGACCAAACATACATATGTGTCTATTTATAAGGCCCAAACATACATACGTGTCAATTTATAAGGAAAAAACATACATATGAGTTCATTTATAAGGACCAAACATACATATGTGTCCATTTATAAGGACCAAACATACATAAGTGTCCATTTATAAGGAAAAAACATACGAATCCATTTATAAAGGAACACACATACATATGTGTCTATTTATAAGGACCAAACATGCATGTGTCCATTTATATGAACCAAACATATATATGTATTCATTTATAAGGACCAAACATACATATGTGTCCATTTATAAGGACCAATCGATTGACAAAAGAATTGCTATCCTATTATATTTATAAATTATTTACAGAGTGATGTAAATTAGCGCAGTGCTAATTATCATTAGATGCAATTATAAAATATATTTTTTTTAAATTAAGCATCAGTATCCGAGATGAAGATCGAGAAGTAAATGATTTTCTAGGTTTTGAAAATAGTGTATTATATCCGAAATGGCGAAATATTTAAAAGGTTTTGATGAGTTTGATTTTAATACAATATTGGAACAAAATCAGACTAGAGTAGGACGACTTAAACCTCAATAAAATCTGACTACAGTGCGATGACTTAAACCTCGATAAAATCTGACTAGAGTAGGACGACTTAAACCTCGATAAAATCTGACTACAGTAGGACGACTTAAACCTCAATAAAATCTGACTACAGTAGGATGACTTAAACCTCAACAAAATCTGACTACGGTAGGATGACTTAAACCTCAATAAAATCAGACTAGAGTAGGACGACTTAAACCTCAATAAAATCTGACAACAGTAGGACGACACAAACCTCAATAAAATCTGACTACAGTGCGATGACTTAAACCTCGATAAAATCTGACTACAGTAGGATGACTTAACCTCGATAAAATCTGACTACAGTAGGACGACTTAAACCTCAATAAAATCTGACTACAGTAGGATGACTTAAACCTCAACAAAATCTGACTAGAGTAGGATGACTTAAACCTCAATAAAATCTGACTAGAGTAGGATGACTTAAACCTCAATAAAATCTGACTACAGTAGGAGGACTTAAACCTCAATAAAATCTGACTAGAGTAGGATGACTTAAACCTCAACAAAATCTGACTAGAGTAGGATAACTTAAACCTCAATAAAATCTGACTACAGTAGGACGACTTAAACCTCAATAAAATCTGACTACAGTGCGATGACTTAAACCTCGATAAAATCTGACTACAGTAGGACGACTTAACCCTCAATAAAATCTGACTACAGTAGGACAACTTAAACCTCAATAAAATCTGACTACAGTAGGACGACTTAAACCTCGATAAAATCTGACTACAGTAGGACGACTTAAACCTCAATAAAATCTGACTACAGTAGGACGACTTAAACCTCAACAAAATCTGACTAGAGTATGATGACTTAAATCTCGATAAAATCTGACTACAGTAGGACGACTTAAACCTCGATAAAATCTGACTACAGTTGGACGACTTAAACCTCAAGAAAATCTGACTACAGTTGGATGACTTAAGCCTCAACAAAATCTGACTAGAGTAGGATGACTTAAACCTCAATAAAATCTGACTACAGTAGGACGACTTAAACCTCAATAAAATCTGACTACAGTAGGACGACTTAAACCTCAATAAAAACTGACTACAGTAGGATGACTTAAACCTCAATAAAATCTGACTACAGTAGGACGACTTAAACCTCAATAAAATCTGACTACAGTGCGATGACTTAAACCTCGATAAAATCTGACTACAGTAGGACGACTTAAACCTCAATAAAATCTGACTACAGTAGGACGACTTAAACCTCAATAAAATCTGACTACAGTAGGATGACTTGAACCTCAACAAAATCTGACTAGAGTAGGATGACTTAAACCTCAATAAAATCTGACTACAGTAGGACGACTTAAACCTCAATAAAATCTGACTACAGTAGG
The DNA here is from genome assembly GCA_016746295.1 of Potamilus streckersoni. Lineage (NCBI taxonomy): Eukaryota > Metazoa > Mollusca > Bivalvia > Unionida > Unionidae > Potamilus > Potamilus streckersoni. Next base: position 1,844,645 of record JAEAOA010000629.1, read on the forward strand.
ACGACTTAAACCTCAATAAAATCTAACTACAGTAGGACGACTTAAATCTCAATAAAATTTGACTACAGTAGGACGACTTAAACCTCAATAAAATCTGACTACAGTAGGACGACTTAAACTTCAATAAAATCTGACTATAGTAGGACGACTTAAACCTCAAGAAAATCTGACTACAGCAGGATAACTTAAACCACAATAAAAATAATATAAACAATAAAAGTAATATTGTTATAATAATTGATGCAGTTGATGCCCGAATGTGCAGTGTCGACTCTGGATGATAACGATTTGAATGTTATCAAAATATAGAGAAGACAGACAGAACTGAAGAGAGTGATAATGAAAGAGTTAACATAATCGAAGCTCTTCAGATATAGGTTGACAAGAAAAGATATTTAAGATTTTCTAGACATCTTTGAACTACATTTCAAAGCATTATGTAATGCTATCTACTTCACACATTTCAAGCCGTAAGGTCAATACTTTTTGTTACTGTGTTTTTATTGGTAATCGATGCTTCATATAAAATCCTGGTTTATCGTAGCCGACGATTCAATTTAACGTATACACTATTATAAACATGGGAACTGTTAATATTGTCTCAGTTCTTAGTTTCGTCTCTAATTAAGACTTTGTTGATTACATACACTTACAAGGTATCATCTACTTATTTCACTTTAATTACTAAGCTTCTAGGTGTTTGTGTCCATAACGAATAACTTCATTTATTACATTCCTGTCAACTTTTAACCTCTAGAATGAGCAAGAATTGTTTTTGTTTTCAAATCGGAAAATTATGACAACGACACTTTCTTTCTCATTCCATATTATCATGCGCATACTCAAGGCTGGAAATAAAATTTTCTTCGTTGTTTTCTAGTTATAACGGAACAAGTGTGAATCTGAAAAATTGAGAGGTATACGACAAAAACTTACTTTATTAATATAATTTGATACTGATTACTTCATCATGCCCTGTTGTCAGGATCAGAAATTCCGGATCATGATTCGATACTTCTCTTCTTGTCTCGTGTTAATTCAGATATTGGAATGCTGGCACCTCGAGGCTATATAGCAATTAGGATGGCACTCCTGTGATAATCACATAAATTTATTATTTAGCTTGCATATAATTTTTTATATACTTTATAGTTTGCTCAGCGTGTATTATACTTCTTCCTGCCCACTGTTCATCTTTATAAAACGTTTAGATCAGTAAAATCATTTTAATAAAGCGGCACAAATAAATAAGTTATTCCGGCCTGTTGAATTGTAAAACAAGCTGTGTATGAAATAATAATCCACGGAGAGAGAGAGAGAGAGAGAGAGAGAGAGAGAGAGAGAGAGAGAGAGAGAGAGAGAGAGAGAGAGAGAGAGAGAGAGAGAGAGAGAGAGAGAGAGAGAGAGAGAGAGAGAGAGAGAGAGAGAGAGAGAGAGAGAGAGAGAGAGAGAGAGAGAGAGAGAGAGAGAGAGAAAGGGGGTATTCTTACATATACAGTATACTGCACACTTTGTGCACAAAAGCCAAATATCCTGCAACAGGAATGTATACTGATTCACGTATTCAACTGAGCTGATTTGCTTTCTCTTGGAAAGAATAAAACTTGAGTTCGCGCCAACACTGCAGTAACGTCTTTACACCACATAGATTCATAACAAAGTGATTACGTCTTCAGACCACGGCAGGAATGACTTCCTACTAAAGCGGCAAACTCTTCAGACTTCAATGATTCTTACCTTGCACCACAGAGTGATGCCTTTAGACCACGGCGGTAATATTTTCACATTACAGAGGAAATGTCCAGCACAGAAGTAACCTATACAGACCATATGAGTGATGTATGCAGACCACAGTGGTTATGTGTTCAGAACACATTGGTTGTTAAAGTTACTAGTGAAAATCTCAATTTAAAAAAAAAAAATAGTCACGCCAGGCACTTTATATTGTACCTAACATTATTTCATATTAGTAACTGGATTACAATTAAGAAATGGCAAAATAAAATAGGCAGGCATATTTAATGACCTGCCACTACAACAACGAATTAATTATTGACTAGTTTTTAAACATTGCAAAGTCCAAAACAGTTGAAAGGATTTTGAAAGGAACCTCTGTACATGTTGTTCTGTATATTTAATTTGTATTGAGTGCTTGATTGTGCTCGTGGTTAATGTAATTTTCCATTGAAATGTTTAGTTTTCCAGAACATACTATTGCGACATAAGTCAACTATAGATGTCTTTAAAAGTTATATGGTAAACAATCATTCATTCATGTTTTATGATCAGTCAGTGGAATCATTTACAGTTGAGTTCAATAATTTGTGAGGAATATTTTACTTTAATTCTTCGTTGGGATGACAGAGTGCTCATCAACGTTTTAGACTAGAACATTAATTTGCAATTATCTAGAACTTTTTCAACGACATTAAGAATTGTATCAGTGTGGTACACCATGACTTCGAAGACTATTGGGATTCGTTCGGAAAATTCTTTACAATTTGGACCTTTAATAGAACATTTATTGTTATGTGTGATTTTCTTCACAATACTGCAAGTGCATCTCTTAAATTTTCACTTTGTAGCTTACAAATAACATAGCTGTTGATTTTACTAAACTTCTTGGCTTCACGTTTTATATTTTATAGTTTAAGATCAAGAATGGTAACAATGTACACATGTTGAGATATATTTACAAGAATGTGTCGTCTATTCAAGCAAAACTGATCCATAATGATTGGTAGCCTAAACAATAGGTCAAAATACCTTCCTTAGTGGAATTTAATAAAAATATAATTGACTGTATTAAGGTCGTTGGTTGGCAACGATGCAACTGGAGTAAATCGCCACTCTTCTCTGAACACAGTGTGCACATAATAGAGATGACTTACGACAAATTTTACTGAAATTAAAAAATCCTACCTATATGGCAATAATTCAAATTCCTATTTTACAAGTCTTAATGTTCCATAATATACAGATTATATTGAAAAAATCTAATACTTATATATTTAAACTGTGAGTGTATTCTTATTTTATATTTGAAAGCATTAAATCCGTGGTATTTGCAAGAAAAAACCCAGTACATTGCTATTTAAGACAATATTAAAAGAGTCGTATGCTACTTGGAGCAATATAGATTGAAACTAGTATAAAAAGTTGCTTTTTATGAACATAATGATTTGCAAAAGCAAATGTTATATTATTATCAATAGATACAAATGAATACTATCACAGGTCCAATGATTATTGCAAGCGCCAGGTTCGAGCATCTCCAATAATCGTCTTTTCATTTACTTTACACTAGAGGGAAAATCATCAATGAATTGCGGAGCAAACCAGAAAAGTGCAGTAAAATAGAGTAAAGATGCATGGCTGTTGGAATGTAAGAATGAGAAAACAATGTTAGGATACAAACTGTTTACGAATAAAAAAAAACAACATTTATTAGGTGTGCTCCTACTGATTTTTATATTATTCACACCTTGAAAGACAAAGACAAACCAAATGGATGATGTCTTATAAATTCTCACTAGTTTGTTTAAAAGTAGCTACAAGTATAAAACTTATAATACTATTAACATCTCATCATGATTTTTCCTCCTCGAGTCAGTTCCTGGAAATGATTTATGTTGGAGTATCTCTTGAAAATCTGCCTATCACCTCTTAACTATTGTGTACATGAACCACACTCCAAACTGACTTGTAAGTATACAAAGATCTTGTGGAGTATTTAAACTTGATTCTTAAGCATCAAAAAATAAAATATTAAATATTAAATATTAAATTTATATGACTTTCTTTCTTAACCCATTCAGGCACAAAAATGTTTGATTATTGAGATTCCACTATGTACAATTCTATGTGCAGTGTAAAACAAGGATATTTTTTCATTTACATGTTTAATTTTGTGCATAATTTATTGTAGAAAATTTGAATAGATGCGCAATGACATTTATCTATTTTGCTTGCACGTAATATATTTAGAGGTCTGATTCTGTAATAAAAATATCTACAATAAGTTATGCAACCATCTTGGTTTGGTCTCTTCCAATTTTAAAAGTTATGTAAAAATCAGCTTACCAAATTGTTCAAGTTTTAGAATGGCTTTCTTATAATGGTTCATTAAGAAACTTATACAATTATTGGTAGACTTTGACGTCAAATCTATAATCACTGATAATACGGTTAAATCAAGATCTTAGTCATCACGTGTAAAGTCTGTTTAAAAGCGTTAGTCTGGTTAAATTCTTTCTTATCTTAATGCTACCCTGGATTTAAATTTATACTTACATATATGTAAGGTTTACATATAACGAACATCCTGCATTGCTCACTATGTAGGCATATTTACAAGTGCTATATTTAACCTATAAATTACTTTCACCAACCGAAGTAATTTGTACTGGCATGACTATTCATCACAGCAAGATAGCTGTATAGTACAAAACTTTATGCTTTGTAAAAATGTGATTATGTTTATGTTGGCTAGAAAGTATGTTTTTAAAATGCTGTTCTACCATACCTGAATGGCTGACGAAACGAAATACTTTTCGCTAGAAATGTCAATATATTGGTTTCACCACATCTCTACACAATACGTGGGTGTAAAAATAATACAAATAATAAATAGGGTAGACTTTCTAGAAAATTCATGCTTTTATCTAATGGTATACTTATGGATATCAAATTTGAGTTAATGTCAGACAGATACATATTTCTTACATACCTAAAATAAAATCTGCAATTTTAAATGAAACTTTCGAAGCAATTGATGGGGGATAAAATAGAATCTAAATTCATGCCTTTTGTTGTCCTCAGTGACAGTTTATATATTCGGTGATGTTCTCAGTGACAGTTTATACATTCCTTGATAAGATGCACTTTTCATAACCCTGCCTCCTGTTTGGGAAAATTGTTTACTTCAGTTTTGATGTATCTGTAATTAAGATTCTGGAATCTTCGACAAATTTCCAAATGACACGATTTAAAATGTGCCTAAGTTCAAATCTACACTTTATGTTTTTTATCACGCTATATTTTCATGCCAACATGTTAAAGTTAATGTGAAAATATCCAGGAAACAACTGATTAGTCCTAGAAAGATAATTCAAATGATTTAAAATCTTAGCATTTTTAACATTTTTTATATGATCGTAGTTGCAGATCCATTTTGAGACGATGGATGATGTTGAATTGAATATACTCAATTTTGGTTCAAATTACAGGGTTTTGGAGCACAACAACAGCGTAATTACACTCCAATGCATTGATAAACTTAAAATGTGACAGGGTCTGTACGTGTCGTAATTCTGCATGATATTTACACTTAGACACGAGAAGCGATGTAATAAAGGCGAAGGGAACTATTGTTTCCCTTTAAACTTTGAACGTCTCATAATAGCTAAGCAATCTAATTTTATTGAATGGCAATTTCTGGTAAGTTGTGACAGAATGTGCTCGAGCTTAAAGATAGGGTACATGTTGAAAGAAAACTTACAAACCGATTTTAAAATCAATATTACTTCTTGATATTGATTTGATTATTTGAATGTCAATTTTGGCACATGGCTCCTGCAATTGCTTGAATGCATACCAAACATAGACCAGATAAGCCTTCTGAGTGGAATAGCAATAAGAAGACAAGATATAAAAATAAGTTGATCCCATATAACTCCACGGCAATAAATAAAACAGACGATAACTAATAGAGGTGAGCAGATGTCAATTCCTGCAGTGTCACTGAAGTCGTTTGTTCGATGTAGACCAGGGGATACAGCTAAATCAGTATGCTATCAGACAAGTTTCAGGTGAATTATATTAAGCATGGTTGGTTCTTGACAATGGTCATATGTTTGATGAACTGTACTGAGCGCACTGAAAATTTTGCATATAGCAACAATGTGATCATCCATTATTTATAACAGAGTAACGTTCTAAACTCTAAAACTTTTGTTAAGTCGGCTTCAAGTAAATTTAATTTCTATATAAAGGCTTCAACAATAGATTTTAACAGACAATGATCAGTACTGTTTTGGAGGTGATCTAACCTAGAACAAGTTTTATTTTTTCCCCCTATGTTTAGCCTCGTTGGCGACCGTGTTTGTGACTGTTTAAGTTCACTGTTACCAGCAAAGTCCAAACTAGTTTCATGCTCAGTTTGACATGACCAAAAATTTATCATATTTTGCAGACAATGTTTATCATAAAATGGCGACTAAAACAATAATTATTTATCACGACACTATATATCTCGTGATTAGGTGATCTAGCTAGATTAATTTCATGATAATGTATAAGTAATCTTTGTACATGTTAATGTTTAGTATCTTTTTAACAATATATATTTCAATAATCTACTATATTTGTTTCTCGTATTCCAGTTATTGGAGCAAACAGCTCTAAGGCCAAACAATTACTGCATTAATAAACCACTAAACACATCGCTAAATAGTTAATCAACTTTCTTGCTAATTAATAATATTCCATATACATTACAAGTTTTGAAAATGCTTGTGTCGTAAAACTAGTTTTTGTTTCAGGTTATAAAAGTTTCATAATGAAGGCATAGAATATTTGCATCGATTATTAAAAAGTTCATTTTTGTTACATATTAGTTCTACAGCCTGTTGTGTCGAAGGCATTCACATTAAAGCCACCACAAAATAGTTTGGCTGATTTTATTGTCTTTTCGTTAAACTTACTTATGCCGTATCTTCAGCTAATTTTCTTCTCTTTGCAAATGTCCATTTGAATTTTAAATATTTCTTTACATAAATACATAATTTTAAAATAAATTCTTTTTAGAATTTTGTAACTATTGTTCATAAATATAGTAATTCATCAAATTTTGTTTTCAAACTAATAGCTTGCATTTTGTTTTTAAATTCGATTTATAATTTGAATCCCCAATCAATATCGATTTACTTTTGTTCTCGACTAAAGATACAACTTCCCATCGAGTCAGTCAATAAGATATTTTACTTTTCTAACATGCATAATTATTGAGTCAATTGATTTTGTGTCCCATTTATCTTCTTTTTTCTCCAGGGACGACAATTGCTAATTGTTTGGAATATTTATTTTGCTGGTACCAAACGATAATCGTTACATTCTTCCTACAAATTTGTTGATGCATTACATTTGTTTTCCCATTTCTCGTCTTTATTTTTTAGTAGGTATTTTGAAACATTAGAATGAGTAGTAAGTCATGATGGGTAAATTGCGACGAATAGTTGTAATAGACTCTTGAATTTGTGCATAGAGGACAAGTAGTGATGGGCAAATTGCGACGAATAGTTGTAATAGTCTCTTGAATGTGTTCATAGAGGACAAGTCATGATGGGTCAATTGCGACAAATAATTGTAATAGTCTCTTGAATGTGTGCATAGAGAACAAGTCATGATGGGTCAATTGCGACAAATAATTGTAATAGTCTCTTGAATGTGTGCATAGAGGACAAGTCATGATGGGTCAATTGCGACAAATAATTGTAATAGTCTCTTGAATGTGTGCATAGAGGACAAATCATGATGGGTAAATTGCGACGAATAGTTGTAATAGACTCTTGAATGTCTGCATAGAGGACAAGTCATGATGGGTAAATTGCGACGAATAGTTGTAATAGACTCTTGAATGTGTGCATAGAGGACAAATCATGATGGGTAAATTGCGACGAATAGTTGTAATAGACTCTTGAATGTGTGCATAGAGAACAAGTAGTGATGGGTAAATTACAACGAGTAGTTGTAATAGACTCTTGAATGTTTGCATAGAAGACAAATCATGATGACGAATAGTTGTAATAGACTCTTGAATGTGTTCATAGAGGACAAGTCATGATGGGCAAATTGCGACGAATAGTTGTAATAGACTCTTGAATGTGTTCATAGAGGACAAGTCATGATGGGTAAATTGCGACGAATAGTTGTAACAGACTCTTGAATGTGTGCATAGAGGACAAGTCATGATGGGTAAATTGCGACGAATAGTTGTAATAGACTCTTGAATGTGTGCATAGAGGACAAGTCATGATGGGTAAATTGCGACGAATAGTTGTAATAGACTCTTGAATGTGTGCATAGAGGACAAGTCATGATGGGTAAATTGCGACGAATAGTTGTAACAGACTCTTGAATGTGTGCATAGAAGACAAATCATGATGACGAATAGTTGTAATAGACTCTTGAATGTGTGCATAGAGGACAAGTCATGATGGGTAAATTGCGACGAATAGTTGTAATAGACTCTTGAATGTGTGCATAGAGGACAAGTCATGATGGTGAATTGCGACGAATAGTTGTAACAGACTCTTGAATGTCTGCATAGAGGACAAGTCATGATGGTGAATTGGGACGAATAGTTGTAACAGACTCTTGAATGTGTGCATAGAGGACAAATCATGATGGGCAAATTGCGACGAATAGTTGTAATAGACTCTTGAATGTGTGCATAGAGGACAAGTCATGATGGGTAAATTGCGACGAATAGTTGTAATAGACTCTTGAATGTGGATAGAAGGAGAGCTGATCAGTTTGATTCATTTTATTTTTTGGGAATCATTATTATATCTTGTCTTCTTGTTGCAAAGTCAAGTTTGCAGACGTATTTTGTTTTGTATTCAGATATCATTTGAGAGGAAAAACAGTTGTTTCGATCATTCATTAAAAAAACAGTGCTCATTAGATAAAAAGTTATTTTGTAACTATTGTTAATTATTCAAAGGAATTATCGACTATGTCATTTTGACAATAACACGAGTCGTGGAGGTCCAGTAAATTCTTCCACCTGAAATTTAGACTGAATATTTCATTCTTTTGGGTTTTAATAGAACTTTTGCTGGAATATTTGGGATTCAGTTCATAAAACTTAAGTTTCTCTTAATTTTTTATTTATAATATTAATATATAAACAAACGCCAAATACAGAGATTAAAGGAAAATACTTCAAACCACTAATAACAGAGATTTAAGTTGAATCATATTTTTTATGCATAACATTATTCACAAAAAACAAGACATGTTTGGAAACGGGGTTAGGACTAAACTCACAGCTGTCAAAACCTGATAATTTCATTCGTGAAACATTGAAACTCTTTCTCCTGGATTGCATGATTACAACAACAAAAAAATGATGTCTGTATTGCCTTCAGCGTATTAATCAGTACAATGCTTGAAATTCCACCGTACAATAGAATCCACTATTTAGATCAAGTATCATCTCTCTCTCGATTTTTTTCAAGGTCGCATTTAAAATAAAACACAAACCTTTAAGTTGGGTCTGAAACAAATGTTCGAGTAAACCCGTTTGTTAAAACAATTTGTATTAGATTTATCGACGTTTTACTTCATTTATTCGAGGTCCAATCAAAAATAAAATCATATTTAAATCGGATCTTAACTCATTGAAAAATGATTGCCCAAAGCGGATGTGCTTTTTGTGATTCTGACGCACATTTCGTAAATGATTACAATGTAAATCCCTAAATGTTCATATCCTCACTATCTTCTGCTGCCTGATCTTTGAATCCGAAAAAAGAAATTTGCCACAAAAAAATTAAAAACACTTCGATCTAAGCTTTCCGTCCTTTAACAACGCAACACATTAACTTTTCATTTCGGCGAATGCAATCAAATAGGCCAGTTATTTAAAATATAAATTGACATTTTAAGTTGCTATAAAAGCAGTATGGGGATATCATATAATCAATTGTCCTCAACAACCATTTTAATCTATGCTTTTATAGACGACTGTCGTTCTGCATAAAATAAACACTCTTTTATTGCTGCGAATTTTGATCCACGAAACCGGTACAACATTCTCTTTAATATGAGGGATAAAGCTTTTGGTCACTTGCGACAATGTTTTAATTTCGAATAAAAATGAAGAATAAGAAAAGATAGCCAAATAAACTGTTGAAACCAAATCTTAAACATTTATATGTCCAAGAATTGGAACCTTTATACGCACTAGTATTCGTGCTTATGGAAGTAACATTAGTTATCCACTTCACGAGATGTGAAACGAACTCATTATTAATAATAGTGCATTAAAATGTATTTCAACATGAGCGTTTTAATTGGATTTTGCCATTAGTATTACACATAAAATGCAAGTGTTGTGTTGTTTAAATTAAAATATTATTACGGCACTCTGCCACTTTAAATATTGACATCACGCGCTGTAACAAGTCCGCATCAGTTTTTCTTAGCATATAATTTAAATTTCAAATAAAAAGTTTCCTTCTTTATGAATCAGACACATAAATATGATTTCTCCTCTTCATTTTTAAAAAGTGACTCTAGTAATGGTCAATATTACCGGCCTTTTTCAAAATACGTCAAACGAATATATATATATATATATATATATATATATATATATATATATATATATATATATATATATATATATATATAAGTAAAAGTAAGTCTTGATATACATTTCAGTTTGACAAAAGACTATAATTTACAAATTATGGTTTAATTTTCATATTAGTGTGGTGAATTTTTCATAAAAAACATTTTTCCCTGGATAAATTAGAAAGCAATTGCTGTCAGGATTCATTTGCGTTTTGTCATGGAGGCTGAATATATTAAATTGAGGCCAATGAGCATACCGTCAACATGCTTGAAGAAGATGACTTTATCTTAGAAAATTGAGGTCATACAAAGATAAGTGTAATACAACAATTTTCATTGCATTAAAAAATTAACGTTACACCGGGGATTTTGAATAAACATAATGCATGTCAAAGGATATCATAAGATAAACGACATTAAAGAGGTAGATACCGTGAGTAAATATATTTTTTGTCAATCTCATTTGTAACTATTTATTCCTATGATATTCAAAAAGAAATCAAAATCATTGTAATGCATTGAATCATATTTTATCATCAAAATTAATTGCAATTATGATGCACTTACGCTACGAAAAGACCTAGAAGATGATGCTTTGCATTATATAATTTAAAGCGTTTGAAAGAAATATTTTACTCATTTAAATTTTAGAAACATCTTTATAATATTTTTAGAATTCTATTTTAATTGAATTTATTCATATGGTACAATATAGTTTTGAAAAATTGTATTTGCAAAGATTACTTAATTTGGAGATGTGTATTGTTCATCATTTTAGAATCCTAAGATTTTATTTTTAAAAGTAATTTCAAACTTCCGGATTATTTTAAACTGGATTTTTTTTATCAATATTGTGAAATGTTTAATAAGCTTTTCTCTAATTAGCACTAATGTGCTCGTCATTTTAATATTTTTAGACTGATTTTGATTAAATGTGTTCATTCTTGTTCCATAAAGATGCTGGTTCGTTATTGATAACATTTATTTCTAGAATTCAGTATCATATGATACTGGCCTCACTCAAGCACTATCTATGCTATCTTCAGGAAAATGACCAGCATGAAATTTAGAAACGTTGCACCATCCAAAATAGACAAAAAGAACTAAATGAATAAATTAAAATTAAAATAATGTTTTTTAGCCAGTAAAAAACTTGTTGGAGAAGTTGAATGAGTATGTGTTATTTTGAGCCACAAGACTGTTCTTAAAATCAGATGGAGATCAAAGAATAAATGGTATACTCAGTAGACAGGTGCTATGTAAATTTATTTTGTACTAATTGTTGCCTTTTCCTAATGATTGTATGTTATGTATATTTGTATTTTGTACTTGGCATTTTCCAAGATCAAATTCATTGTGTATCTGACCAGTAACATTTATTTCCTAAACAACGTAATACATAGCTAATATTTCTCTATCATTTTGGATTAAATATTTACATCATTACCGACTGAGACAAACATATTTATTTGTGATTGAGTATAGGACATCAAATTTCCACTTGAAAATTCATACGCTTGTGGACAACGTTTAATGTTTTCTAAAGGAGACTGACCTATATCCAGGTTCTATTACTGATTCTTATATAATGCTGTTTAATTTAGATATTATTCATTCTTGCTTTAACAGCTTAAAGTAGAATCAATCTTAATGTTGTTTTGTTTATCATTTGGTTGGATTTATTAAATTAAGAATAGTATTACAAAGTGCTCAATATTATCCTTAGACTGGAGCATTTGGAATTATTGTGAAATCATATAAGAACATTTTTGGATTATATTATTACGATACATTAAAAGGCTTAGCACACCAGCACAATCCATGCCATTGACACATTAACACAATTGGGACTACAGACACATCAGCACATTCAGTAATATATATTTGGAATACCAATGCAATTAAATTCGAACTCATACATTTAGACTTGCGATAACGTGTTGGACTAATTTGGATCTATTTCAGAATATTGTAAGTTTTTTTTAATTTTTACTTTGTATTCTAGGTAGATAAAATTACTTTGTGAATTTGACAAAACTTGTTGGTTTTCACTCTTTTCTGTTACTTAGTTTAGAAACATAGACTCGTAACATAAGATCGTCCATAACAAAGCTTAACACGATACAATGCAGTTATTTGTCATTGCATTTAGTATGTTTATTAGAATTTAATTCGATAGTTATCGAAGTATGATAGCAAGTCACCGACATGTCTTTTTCTTGCATCGCATATCTTACCTTTGATAGGAGTGAACCAGTCCAAACCCTTTTTTCCTTACATGAATATTTCATCCTCGACACCGGCGCAAGTTTTCATCTTATCAGAAGAATACATACACCGATCCAGGACATATCTTTATACAGTATTGGACAGTTCAACATCTAAGTGTGAATAAAAAGCTAATCGGTCTATCTGACAGTATATCATCATTTATATAAAGACGCTTTTGTATTTTATTTAGAATCTAAGAGTTTTATTTACCGTTCCTTAAACAGAAAAAAACATATGAACTATTGCGAAGTGTCATTACATGTTTCTTAAGAACAAAATTAAATAAACAGAAATATATAACGATTATTAAAAATACAGAAAACATTAAGAATCTAGCTGAAATTCGTACTTTGTTAATACATTTTGTCGGAAGAAATCGATAGCGGTTTACTATGACTGTTAAATTTATACACAAAACGAGTCATATGTGTATCGCCTCATTAAGCAAAAGTATATTTGTCAGGTGCTCACATTCGATGACATTCGGTTATGTCTGTTTCATCTGTTATTACAATCACAATTATTTTTGAAAACGACCGAGAAAACAGTTTTTGATTAGTGTTGATTGAAAACCAAAAATAAGTGACGCTGGAGATTAGCGTCTATTACTGATATAGACCGTAAACCTGCCAGCCCAGAAATGGGTACGTCGGAGTACAGAAATAAACAAAAATAGCAGCCAATATCCATACAAGTATAACAATGTTACGCTCTGAAGTCCATTGGAGTATACTATCTTGACTTTAGTATCCATACGTCAATCATGTTGTTCGCAATATACGCTGGATCAGTCCGCGGCAGATATGTGTTTATGAAACTAAAATCATTATCACATAAAATGATATTATAATTCGACAAAATACAAAATTTTATGCACAATAAGTACAATCGAATTTTCTTAAAGGTCGTTATTCTCACTTATTGTAACATTTCTAAACTTATTTTTAACGATCTACTATTGTAGCCATTAATACATTTGTCACAGAATGAAGAAACAACTCAACGATATCAAGAAAATCTACCGTTTTCTTTTAGTAGTAAAAAATTAATATTTCTCATGTGAAGTAGAAGCATTTTGTATTGTTACTCGTGGCATCGTCACTCATGATACTACAATTTTTCCACTTTTGTTTGGAATTATTGTCATACATCTAATTAAAAAAACTCCAAAACAACAAAAAATCTTCGAGATCCTTTTAGGGTAGATACATTATATTCTCAAAATAGTTTTGTAAATACACAATTTAACGCCAATGTTTTGTTGTTTAAGTTATTGTTTATTGTGTGAAATTTAAACAATGTAACAATTGCATGCAAAAACACATTTGTAAGCTTGAAAATAACATTAAACAGTCCGCCACTTTCTCTAGATAAAAGACACAGTATTAGAGAAATGAATTAAAATGTTATGAAAGTTCCTCAATTTAGAAAGTGCAACATGCAAACTAAAACAACAAATTCTGGTTTCTTATAGTCATGCTACAAATATATCAATATGGAAGGTACAAGGAACCTTGGTTCATTTTCTTCAACGAAACTTGAATTATCTGAATGATGCCGTATTCCCATATACTACTGTACCTTTGCACTATCGACCAATAGTCGAAAGTTGGGTGAATGAATTGATATTCGGGGTTATCGAACTTTCATATCACAATTTTGTAATGTGTTGTCAATCGATGTTCGCTATAGTTATCTGGAATGAATTGATTTGTAAAAGAAAACAACACATTCAGGCGTAGATCTTTCAGTTTATATCACCGTCCAAGCGCTCTTCGCCATAATTCATTGGAATGTTAGTGCTTAAGCTAATTATGTGTCATATAAACAAAAATGTTTTCCGATACAGCCCATCAGCTCCATTTATTGCGATGTTATACGGCAAGAAAACATTTGAAGCGAAACAAATGACTCATTTATTTAAGAGATAAAATAAATTAGGCATTAGAGAAATACATAAAGAAAATGACGATAACCTGGTATATGTCGGCTTGATCTTGTATGACAATTGCTTATATAAAGAAGAAAGTCTTCAGACACAATCAACACTAGTAGCTGAAAACAAGTTGTTTATGAAACGACCTGTTATGGAAAAACTTTGTACAAACGCCGGAAATTCTGTTAATTGGACATCAAATGATGCTTTTTAAATTTCTTGTTTTTATGCTGTCTTTGTTATCAATCACTCCTGGATTAGATGTGGTGTAAGATTTTCAGTTTGAAAACATTTTTCGAGAACTATTAATGCCTTATATTTTCAACTTTTATGAATTGACCACGCTCTCTACAATCTGATTGGATGTAACCAATCACGTAGCACTGATCTATACTTTTTTTTTACACCTACAAACATTTTGCTGACTACTTTTGGGTCCTTGTTTCCATGTCATTTTATGTGAATTTATATATATATATATATATATATATATATATATATATATATATATATATATATATATATATATATATATATATATATATATATATATATATTACGCCATCAAAATAACAAGCCCCTACCCATCCACCCCTCTCATTCTGATCAAAAATTACACATCTCAGATTAAAATCAGCCATTATAAGTGAAAACGATGTACACACCTTCTTGCACTCCAACACTCACCCATTTTGCCGAAGAAGGTATATAACAGGCTTTACAAGCCAGTCTTCGAACATTATTGCATTTCGCTTCCAAAAATATTTCAGCAGCTATTATGAAAGAT
>JAEAOA010000629.1:1865000-1875000 GCA_016746295.1 Potamilus streckersoni
AGGACAGTCAATCTGTTGCATTTCTTTCTCTTTTGGCATAAATAACCTGACTGACAATCCGATGTATTACTTTTCTTCTTTGTCATATATAACCAAACTGACAATCCGATGTATTACTTTTCTTCTTTGTCATATATAACCAAACTGACAATCCGTTGTATTACTTTTCTTCTTTGTCATATATAACCAAACTGACAATCCGTTGTATTACTTTTCTTCTTTGTCATATATAATCAAACTGACAATCCGTTGTATTACTTTTCTTCTTTGGCATATATAACTAGACCGACAATTGGTTGTAAAATTAATTTTTCTTTGACTTATATTCCTAGACGGACTATCGGTTAAATTAATTTTTCTTCTTTGACATACGAAACCTGATATATTTTATTTTTTCAAGCAGTTAAAAAAATTAAGGTACTTGCTTGACTTATTTTCTTGCTGATTTAGGAAGTATCCAGCTTGCGTAAAAATTTTGGAGGCAAGTCCCACCGAAGGTTGTAACGGTTGTAGACATCTTTGAGGTCAATGAATGACCAGACACGTGTGTCCAGCCGTATTAATTTTGTGGTATAAATACTTCATTGAGATGTTGAGGACGTAGATTTGTGTCTGATGCCAGTTTTGCTTCTCTTCTCATGTTCCAGTTGTAGTGTTAAAATGTCAATGCAATATGAAACATGATATAATTTCACAACATTCCGAACTAACGCCTGAAGTAGGTTGAAGATCATATAAAATAGTTCAAATCTTACCAAAGTTTCCCTTCAACAAGCAAGCTCAATCTTTAATTGGGTCCTTTGCACTCATCCTCATTTGGTCATACAATACGACTCATTTCAATTATCACAACGACATGAATGAACCGCTCCAGTGGCATAGTGGTTAGAGCGTTCGCCTCGGGTGAAGAGGTCGTGGGTTCGAAAACCGGCTTGGTCATACCAAAAGACTTTATACATAGTACTAACAGCTGCTGCGCTTGGCACTCAGCATTAAGAGGTTAGTGTTAAGACTGGTCGGCCTGGTGTCAGGATAATGATACTGGGTGGAACATCATACCACATGTCTACGATATGACGCCCCAATGCTAGACATTACTATAACTGTCACACTGCAGACATCGAAGTGATATGATTAAAATATTGTTAAAGCTACTTTAAAAATCTAAATCACACACATGAAATTAATGTATATAATAACTGCGACATCTAATTTGCAAACAAACAATAAAAAGAAGAAGAAAAAAAAAACGAAACCCACCCAACAAACAACAACGCAATGATAATAATTAAGATTAGTACAAAGATGAAAAGCTTATCTTTTATACGAACTAACACTGCATTCCCTGCACAGTGCGAGTAAATTAACATCATGATACTTTATAAAAAGATCTAATAGTGGAGCAAACAAAAATTGATTCCATTGGGAAGATCCTATAATCATCAGTAATGATTATTTCCCTTGTGAAGATCATGTCATCATCAGCAAATATTGTTTCCCTGCGCAGATTCAGTAATCACCAGTAATGAGTACTGCCCCTGTATCGACCTTTTAATCATCAGTAAAGAGTGACGTCCCTTAGCCTGTACGACGGGTAATAATTTAATATTATCTTCTTTTTTTTCTTTTTTTTTGAAAAACTGGAAGGACAAATAAACAATGAAATATGTGTATTTTGTAACCCATTTTATCATACCTACCAAAATGTCTCTAAACTGTCAATCATTGATTTAGAATTTTAGGGAGAAATTTTTCTTGCAAGTGTCCTTTGAATATTTACATCTAGTTATCAGGAAGGTTTATCAGAATCAATCATTATTCTTCTACATCTAGATCAACGTTTCTAATACGACTTGGGAGAAAAAGAATATCAATACCTATGATACCGAAGTCAAAGATGTTCATCGTTGTCTTAACTGAGAATGGCAATATATAAAAATTAAAATTATTATGTGTTGACTCTATTTCGCGAATTATCGTATCAATCATTGGAAAAAAATCAAAAAGAGGAGAAAGACCCGTTTTAAAGAAAGATATATGCATAAGATTAAACGAATCATTATTCTATTTTTCGATGTTTCTATGTCTGGACTGTTGATGCGAGGCAATAATTATGTCTTGATCTGGTTCTAGCAGATGTTACACTGAATAGGTCATATTATGTCGATTTTATACCTGTCTCACGTGAGATATCGTTAATTTAAACACGTAGTTGGAATTATTGACATATATGAAACGAGTTACTCTTGCTTGTTCATTGTTTAAAGCACGATGTCAATACTGAATCATGCTATATGTTTGGGTTTTGACCTCTATTCAGCAGCTGGATGTTGCAAGTAAACAAACACCATATACTTATATTACAATATATAAAAAAACATAAAGCATTAACATTGAATAGGCGCTATATAGGTACTTTGTCATGCATTTTGGATGACAGTTTATTTGTGATGAAAATGTTATATGGAAAGGAATGATAGCCTTGTAGCTAACGGAACACCGATATATCAATTGTCTTATACAAAGGGGAGGTAACATAGTTCCGTGGCTCAAAATGACAGGAGTTGCTTACGTCGTAACACTGTACTCAACTATTCAGAGTAATATGTGTTGTTCAAACTTAAATACCTTGCTAGATACAGACAAAATGCATCAATTGATTGCACAGAATTTTTATTGGCTTATGGTGATTCCTCTTCTAAGTCGGACAATTAAAGTTTACAGGGTGTTAGTCAAGGACATGTGCTTATTTCTTACTTTAACAAATCTTGGAGAAGCGTTGTTTTTATGTTATAGTCACTTTAACTATCTTTGTTTTTCCATTACTGCCCCCACCCATTTTCAGACATACTGAAATGCTTGAATCAAGCACTCTCCATTTACCGGCATTAATTAACATCCAATGATGTTACACTAAGTGGTCATTAGGTATCACGGTACCAATTCTTTTTCTATATACCCCAATGCCTGTGAAATAAATATAATTCTATCCTAATTCAGCATGCATGTCACGCACTGTCATAGAGTACAGTGTTAGATTGTCAGATTGACAAGGATAAAATCCCAGGTAATACAGTGCATATATGGGAGATAACTCTGCTAAAACTAGGCAGGTAAGAGTTATCTAGTCACAGCCATGTGTATCACCTTGTAAAAAAATATTTAAAAAATACAAAATATGATCTAGATAGGAAATAAAATAATTTCATATGTTACAAAAAGGCTTAACCTTTTTAAGCCTGACAGAAAGTACAACTCTTAAAAATGCACCAATCACAGTTATTGTTGTTGTTTATTTCTGAATGTAATGTTCCCTATACCTTAAGCTCCACCCACCTGGACTTGCACAATTGGTACCGTTATACCATTAATAACTGTCGCAAGTGTACGCGTTCTATTACAGCATGAATGTCTACTGGGCTAAGCAACTGAATTATCAGCCAAACATTGCAAAGAAAACAATTAGTGATTAATTAGTATTGTTTTAAACGGCTTTGTTACTTTTTTTTCATGCAACCCATACTCTTGAGTGGAATACCTTTTTTGGTTTCAATTGAGTTAGTCAATTCAATGAAATCAGTACATTCACAGTACCAACGTTAGTATTGGTTTAAATGATAGCGAAGATTCTTAAGTTTTAAATTGATTATACGGATAATCAGGTTCAACGTGCTATATTCCATTTGAGCGAAAGCAACTACACTAAGTAGAAGTTGTGCGTTTATGTTTGAACCGCATATTGTATCTTGTGACAACTTTAGACGTAGATGACGAGCGATGTCATCTTTATTATATAGATCATATGAGTCTGCTTAATTATTTTCGCAGGGAAGAGTATCAGATAAATTCGGGGAAAGAAACTTTCGCATAAACGTAGAAAGGTAAAACGCAAGGCTGCCACTGAGTTGGAGATAATTATTTCTCCAAAAAGACATAAGCTGTGCTTTCTGGCACCAAAACATATCAAACTTTACACCGCTGAAACAGGACGTTTCAGTCACCAAATAGATTAATAATTATCCATAATTTGAACAACTGAAAGTATGTTTTATAGTTATAGCAAACATTTTTCCAGACTCGAAATTCAATCGACGATTGTGTCAATGGAGCTGACAAATTCAGGACTAAATCAATCAAGTCTCATTAGAGTAGTGAACCTCATCACGCACGCTCAGTACTGCATCACACTTGGTAGCATCTGCAGCAAATTCATGAAGTTAAAGTTGCTGACACTCAAGCAGGAAAGAACATTTTAAAACAAAATATGAATGAATTGGAGACCCCCCCAAAAAAGTCCAACAACAACAAAAACCCAATAAAAACTGATATCTATCTTTATTCCAGACTACACCATATAATGTTATGGAAGACCATTGGCTGACATAGAAATAATGTGTGCGCTCCAGAAGAACTGCCTTGAATTAATTACCAGAACAGACAATCTGATCAAGAGACCTAG
Source organism: Potamilus streckersoni (assembly GCA_016746295.1). Classification (NCBI taxonomy): domain Eukaryota; kingdom Metazoa; phylum Mollusca; class Bivalvia; order Unionida; family Unionidae; genus Potamilus; species Potamilus streckersoni. The sequence continues at coordinate 1,869,460 of JAEAOA010000629.1, forward strand.
TTCTGTCATTTGACTGAGTCTACATGATGTTAGGGAAAGTATGAATTCCAGTAAATGTCTTTCCATTCTTGCTTATGTAAGTACCTGTGCTACTGTATCGGATCAATATATAGTGTATATATGTTACCATGACAATCGAGAACTGATTTATACTTTATAATTGTCCGTGCATTTTGTCCAGAAAATGCAGTTTTTGTTCTTCTGATGAAAAGTTCAATTTCTTTCGTTACTTTTGTTGAATTATACCGTACGATATATTTAAAGTGCTACACATGGGAAGAAAACAGGAAATATCGGAAACAAAGACGACAAAGAACGAAGTTAGCAATCGAAATGGCCCGTCCAGAATTGACGAAAATGTACTCTTGAGACATCCTTTTTCATGAGCCATAGGGTGAATTTCTCCTTCAACCCAAACTTCGTCAGTTCATCAACGAGAGTTATAATTAAAAGATTACGACGTGTTAAAACGAGATACAAAGCAAATGCAGTCCAATGAAATCAAACTAGATAAACCAATTGCAAGTCTAGAAAAATGGCTTCAGGGGACTGTACAGATCACATCCATATCGTTAATAACGTAAAAGACTGTACTAAATTTCATCACGGACACATTTAATTAAAGATTACAACGATATCCTTAAGAAAGTAGATGAAGTCAACAAATAATTTAAAGAACTTAGTAGGTTTTGTAATGACATAATAAAAGCGAACAGCTGAAACAGAATATTCAGATGTTAGAATCAGTGATAGAGAGGGAAAGAAAACAGCGATTGCAGTTATTTAGATTTGGATCTCAACAGCTCATCGCAACTCCAGTTAACAGAAAATCATATATTACTCGGCCTTGTAAAAAAGAAACTAGATCAGCCGGAAACACAGCTTATTACTAAAAATAATTATTTAGAACAAATCACTGAAGATAATAATTTCAGATTTTAGAAAGCAAACAGAATTAGTTGGCGGAAATTAGTCGAAAAAATTGCAGTGTTTATAATTGACATTAGGGTAAAAAGGAATTGAAAAAGAAGAACGTGAATAAAAAAATTGCTCTAAATTGGTGAAAAGAAAATACTCACGTAAAAGTGCATTCAATGTAAGAAGATCGATGGAATCCATAATAGTAATCAGTCAGAAATTTGGAAGTATAAAATTATATTTTCAGCCTTGTAATTTTATACGAAGATATTCCAAGCCTAAACAACTTGCCAAATAATAAGCCCAGTATCAGGTGCGCTTACAGTTTTGCAGACTTTTGCATGATCCTTGGATAGATATTGATTCATATTTTGTAAGGCCAGTTCATTTTGGTTTACAATTATGTGAAGCTATCATTAACTAAAAGGGAAGGTGAGATAACATATCTTATTGTAAGAATTGGAGGGTCATCTCTTTGATTAAAACACATACAAAGTGGCAGCAGTGTGTACTACATATAGACCAAGTATGTTTATATTTTAATCATTGAAAACGATCCAGTTGATTTCATCAAGTGAAAAAATATAAGGGAAAATATTAGTTACCTGTATAGTTGTATGTTTCTAAAGTAAAATGTATCATAACTGGAAACATTTCCTTAACTGACTTTGAAAAGTCTTTTTATTCTGTTGCGCGGCCTGTCACCGATTAAGTATTAGATTTTCAAAATTGAACATTGAAAATCTATATTCTTGCCCAACTGGCGGATGACACTGTATATATTCTGGATGGCTCTGATAAGTCCTTACAATTAGCCCTGGATCTCCTCATTGATCACCACTCTAAATCTTCTGGCCTTGGTATAAATGACAAAAAAAATCAAAAGTTGCATAGATTAGGAATACAAGAAGAAGTAATATTAAATACCTTTCAGATCTAAATTCGTTAGAATTTATTTTTACCATGGCAAATAATTTTCAATAGAGTAAACAATATCGTCAAATTTAATTATGATAAAAGCAAAATCAAATCTCTACTTTGACGGTAGTCAAAGAGATCACTTACCACCTTTGGTAAAATTAGTTATTAAAAATCTTGCATCATCAAAACTACTATCATCTACTCCTGAGTATACCCAATCCCATAGTAATACACTATCTTTTTATAAGTTTTTTGGAGTGAACAATAGCCAACATTAAAATTAATGTAATTAGTAGAGACCATCATGGGGATGCTCTTTAAATGGCTGATATCAATATGTTTGGGAATTATACGAAGACAGCCTGGATCAGAATACATTACAATTGAACCGGAAAAGAGAAAACATTTCACTTGCCTAACATATAAACTTTTAAACTTTTCATATTGATTCTCTTAAAATAGCGAATACATGCCTGAATATATTTCGGATATATAGATCTATCTCTTTGACAACGTGCTGACGCATTATCATCGAGATCGTTAATGGTATTATATTGCTTATGGCCGCTTCTTGGGCCTCAGCTAAGTCTGGCAAGCACTTGATCTTGTTTAAGCTTATGTTGGCATCACTTGTTTTGTAAACCCTATGAGCGAATGACTTTCTTTATGGTCAAAATTGCGTTATGAGATCAATATTGATTGAGGTTCTTGCTTACTAACAGCAGTATATACGTAATAATTTGCAGCCACACGCGCGCGTGTGTTTATTTATGTGCGCTTAGATGTGTGTTGCTTTTGATATTTTTATATAGTCCGTATGGGTTTACCAACGACATTATCTTCTTACCATCCGTGTGTTAGGTATCACGATCTTTGAGAGTCCAGTCATTTGGTCGCGTTCAGCGGGCACGGCTTGCCTTGCTGGGTGATCCACATATTTTTGGCTACAGATTTGGATTATGTTGGGTCTTCTAACAATATATCATATTGAGGGTTCTAGCCTTAGCGTCATTGGCCTTGGAAGCAAAATATATATCGCTTCGACCAATTACTGCTACAACATCATCTAGATAATTAATGGCAACATCTATGTTGTTTGTAATCGTGTAAATTGAAAAGAACACCCACACATAGGCCAGATTTGAAAGTAGCTTTATCAACAGCACTAAAAGAAACATTAAACAGTTAAATATATGTAATCTACTGTGGATGTGTTTTTAAGTTCTGTCGAATCTGCTGAAGACACTTTTGATTACCAACCATGTTGAAGCGAGCGACCGTGCAGAAAGAAGACTATGATGTGAAAGACACCCCTTCGGACATGTTGGTAGCCAACTTCTCCAGATTTATGCACCTGTACTGCAGTCTGTCATCAAACTGCAGTCTTCTCATCGCAAACGCCATATAATTTCCATATTGTTATGAAAGGCGCCTATTTTCTCCGAAGAGGCGTTCCAGTGGCTTAAATAATAAGGTGACCGCCATAGTATCGCAGGAAATGGACTTCAACCGGTACCTTCATGACTTTTTGGCATATTCTCAGCTTAATGTTGCACGCATTATGAGAGGCTCCTCAGTACGTGTTAGAAGTGTGGAATGTGGATTCTCACCCTTCTACCGTCTAGGGCATAGCAATGAATATGGCAACCTACCTCTGTCTGAACGTTCAACCAGTCTACCACATCCATTATCACAAATGCTGGGTTACGGAACAGCTCTCGGAACTCTTCCAATCTTGTACTTGAGGCATGACGATTGCAACTGCATTTTTCTCTTGTAAAACATTGGTACATTGCTTAGTCCATTGCAGCATGTGACCATGCTTTCATCGGGTTCAAACATTGTTTTTTACACTTAAATTGCAATCTGTACCCTCAGCAGGTTTGAACATTGTGTTTTGTACACTTAAATTGGCATTGGAGTCCTCATCGTTGTGTTTTATACACTTGACTTGCCATTTTGGAGCCTCAGTGGGTTCGAGCATTTTGAATAGGTGTGAGTGCGTTAGTGTACACTTGACTTGCCATTCGGAGCCTCAGTGGGTTCGAGCATTTTAGAATAGGTGTGAGTGCGTTAGTGTACACTTGATTTGCCATTCGGAGCCCTCAACAGGTCAAAATTTTTAACTCAGGAGGAACGTGATTCAAAACACCTTTATTTGCCTCTACAACCCACCATTTGTACCATAGTGTGGTTGGGGTAATACAATGAACCAATTAAAACATAATACTGCGCAAGTAATCTGAATAAATATCAAATTTCATAAATATCTAGATAAATACCTTGTTCATTTCGAATTATAAGGAACGTAAGGCAGATTAAACGACTACATGAAAGGTAAAATCAAAGTAACATCAGTTCGATTCCTCTTAAGAATTATATTGATCAAGTATGCGGGATATGATACAGGAATGAAATAACAGACGAGCACATATAAAACAGAAGTGACACTTTATTTCGCTTTTTCAGAAATAAAAAACGTTTAGTAAATATCCTCTAACAAAATATTTTATATGTGTTATGTCTAATGATTCTATTTCAAAAATAATACAGCATGTTTAATTGCTGTTACATCTTATAGTACGATTTCCAAATGAACATATAATGTTTTATCTGTGTTACATCCGTTTGTATGATTTCCAAAAGAACACAGAATAGTTTATGTGTTACATCAGTGATACGATTTCCAAAAGAACACAATGTTTTATTTGTATTACATCCAAAGGTTATATTTCCAATAAAACATAGAATGTATAATCTGTGTTACATCCGATGTAACAATGTTTGACAGTTTTAAAGTTGACTCCGAAAATACCATGAAAATATGCTTTTGTTACAATTAAAAAATGTTTGTTCTTGGATAGATTTTGTGTCGCTTGTTGGGATCCATTCATTTTTCACAAACAACTGCTGAGTTTAATCTTTATTATGTGGAAGATCGTATGACCTGGAGCACTATAAATGCTATTTTATCGTGGATCGTATGACCTGGAGCGCAATTTACGCTATTTTATCGTGGATCATGTGACCTGGAGCACAATTAAAGGTATTTCATCGTGGATCGTATAATCTGGAGCGCAATTATCGCTATTTTATCATAGATCATATGACATGAAGCGCAATTAACGCAATTAACGCTATTTTATCGTGGATCGTATGACCTGATGCGCAATTAACGCTATTTTATCGCTGATAGTATGACCTGGAGTACGATTAACGCTATTTTATTGTGGATTGCATACATTAAGTATAGCCTTTAACACGAAATCAATGAACAAACATTTTTATAAACCAATAAAAAAAATCACCTTTATCGAAATAACGAGTTATTTCGTGGAACAATATTTTCCATAACGGATCTGAGAGGATTCTAATCTACTGCATTCAAAAGACTCTTGAACACTTGATGATGTTTTTTTTTAAATTTCAGTTTAACGAAAGCTTTCCCCTAATTCTTTCACTTTCCGTATATCTGTACGACTTCAAGTATGTCTGTACGACTTCCATTATATCTGTACGACTTCCAATATGACTGTATGACTTCCAGTATGTCTATACGACTTCCAGTATATCTGTACGACTTTTACTTCCAGTATATCTGTACGACTTTTATTTTCAGTATATATGTATGACTTCTACTTCTAGTATATCTGTATGACTTCCAGTATGTCTGAACGACTATTTTTCCGACCTTAATAACAT